>JARHVA010002413.1:362500-442500 GCA_037957365.1 Torreya grandis
AAAAACCAATCTTCTTAGGAGACATATGTCTAGAAAAAATCTTCAATAGTGATTCATGGGTTTGGTTCAATCATCAGTTGAATTATGCTTTATCCTCTAATGATCTTGATTGGTTTGATTTCAATATCAAATTCATGTAATTTTACCATCCATTTTCATTTAGGCTCCCCCAATTCATTATGTCCAAGCATGAGTTTGATAGATGGATCATATACTATGGAGATAGTCTTATTTTAGATGATGTAATGCCTAAATTTTTTGACTTCTTTGATGAGAGTGAAGATGTGTTTATTAGTTAGGGAATACTTAATTTATACGTATTTCAAGTTAGTACTCATATATGTAATAGGATGTTTACTTTATTCCATTTTATACGTAAGTATGATGACAATAGTATGTTTTGAGGCAAATGAATACAAGTAAAAATCTTTGGTGAAATCAGGGCTTACCAGAACTAGGGCTTGTGAAATAGCCTTCTTTATGTATTAGAATTATTTATTAAATTTAGGTGTCCACTCTACTTTGGAAATTTTTTTGAGTGTTAAATGTAGGGGTCTAACAATCTTTGTAAATCTTGATATAAATTTCCTTACAAAATTTATCTTCCCAAAGAATGATTTGAGATCCTTTTTGTTATTTGTAAACATTATCTTTAAAATCCCCTAAATCTTATATAAGTCAATGGTGATCCCATAATTGGTAATGATGTGGCCTCAAAATTTGACTTTGGTAATGTCAAATATGCTCTTCTTAGGGTTAAGTGATACCCCAAACTTTTTGCACCTCTCAAAGATAGACTAGATATGGTCAATATGATAAATTCTATTTTTATAAAATCTACTGAGATCATCCATATACATAATGATGAAATTCCTTATTAGTCCTTGATATGCATGATCTATTTCTCTTTGAAAATTCATTAAAGTGTTGATCAACTCAAATGGCATTTACTTATATGTATACATTCCCCACTTTGTAGTAAATGTTGTTTTCATCCTATCTTCTAATTCAACTAGTACTTGATTGTAACCTTAAAATCCATCTAAAAAGGACATCATCTCATAGCCACTTACCATTTTTATAGATTCATCAAAGGAGGGAAAACGGTAATTGTCCTTCTCCAAAGCTTTATTCATATTTATGAAGTTGATGCAAAGTCTAATTCCAACACTCTTTTTCCTGATTGGAACTAGATTGGCCACCCAAGTCAAATGTATAATGAGAAATATAACCCTATCACTTAATAGCTTTTCCACTTCCTTTTGAATTAATGGTTCTAAGATTGGATAAACCAACCTCTACCTTTGCCTAAATGGTTTATGATTAGGCTTGAGTGGAATTGTACAGGTTATGACTCTAGGATTGAAAACACTTAAGTCCTCATAAGTCCATGTAATTGCATATTTGTATTTGATAATTAGTTGTTTGACTTTTAACCTTTATTCAGGTGGGTAGCTTAAGATAATATTTACAAAGTGTGTATTATTTTCATAATCGATATTTTTTAAATTGAATTCAAATTCATTAACATGTAGTTATCTTTGTGATTGGGCCTAAGGATATATGTCAAAGGTCCTTTCCATGGAAACCATTCCCAATGGGAGGATATTCTCTTTTAGCTAGATAACACCTTCTTCATTCATTTCTTCCTAGCACCTATGATTTATTTCTTCATCATCTATTATTTGAGGCTCAAATTGTCCTAAGTTTATGATAAATTGGGAAAACTTTTTGGTCATCATAAAATACTTGAAAATTTTCAATGTTGTTTGGTATTGAAGGACATGGTATTCAATGGATAAATTATGGATTTATAAATCCTATAAGGGTGACAAATTCATTGTTGAAGTCATCAGTAAATTAGTGGTTCCATTCTATTCTCTCAGGATAGATACTATGTTAAAATATTTAAATGATTATATTAAATCCTAGACTCTATACTTGTACTTATTCAGATATGACAATTTACAGTGATATATTTTTTTGACCTTGTTTACCATGAGTTCAGAATCTCCATCTACTAGTAATTATTTGGCATTGTTGTCAAGGGTAAAATATAATCCCAATATCAACGCTTCATATTCTACTATGTTATTTGGTGTATGGGAATTTGAGCTTGTATATTGCCAATAGTTTTTTTCCTTGTGGATTAAACAAATCGATACCAACACCTGATCCTTACTTAGATTTGGCTCCATAAAAATGGGGCATCTATAATTAGGAAATACCTAGAATTTATTTTGGTGTTTCTTGCCTTGTGGTAAATGTATAAATTCTAAGACTAGGAGATTTTTAACTTACCTACTTATTAAAATTATTATATTCTATAATATAATGCTTTAATATTGTCTCTTGATAAATTTTTATATGGTTGGATATGCCTCTCTAAGGTAGCCAAATGTGTAAAAATTCTATGGAAACATATCCATTTACCATTTTCGACCAATATTTGATGAACAACAACTCGTAACCTTCAAAAATATCCACTATCAAGATGTTTAATGTTATATATACTCTTGGTTTTAAAGTAACATAAATTATCATGTCATTAAACACTCTCAACATGGGCACAACTATTTTTTATAGCTATGACATAGTCTTTATGGATGGATTTGGTGTTAAACCAAGACTATAGAAAACAAAATTTGGAATCACTCTGGTTGAATCTCTTGAATCTACCAAGAAATTATGTATATTATTTCCAAAAACTCTAATGGTCAAAAATAAAGGATTAAATTCTAGCTTTATTTTATATATAACATTTTTATTGGTTATTTTAGACTTTTATGCACCAATCTTACATGTGGTGGAATTTAATAAGAGCTCAATCTGATCTATAATTTGTGATAGTTTATGAAGGGTCATATTGGCAATGATTTTATTTATATCCTCAATAATATTATATCCTCGTTTATTATTTTATTTTATGTGTTGTGGTTACTCATTCCATTTAGGGGGAGGAGGATTATTATCAGCCTTATGATTTGGAGAGATAACTATATTGTTAAGAGGATTAAAAGTAGTGAATGACTGCCTATTCCTTATATCATAATTGATCTTGTTGAACTATTGGAATGCCTACACTTTAATATAATTATCTTATAATATGTTATCATCTTCACTAGGGAAGAGAGATTCAAATGTCTCAAAAACTATAGCTAAATTAGAAGGTCCAAATTCATGAGGTAAATCTGGAGGATTCATCATTTGATCTTATCTGATCATCTCTCTTTGGAATATTTAAAAGGCTACACAAAAATCTATGTATTCCAAATCTCCATGATAATATGTGTTATGGACCCTACATTAGTTGGGAAAAGCTACCTCCATGATATTTATCTCTAGAATATTATAGGATTGTTGTTGGTATACATTATTAGTGGGCCTATTTAAAGGCTTTTTATAACTTAGAAAGGTATATTCTATTTGTAATTCTAGTTATTTATATTTCTCATCCTCTTCTACATATTTAGAAAATCATTCCTCAGCTTTTGAACCATTATTTATATAGAATATAATTTAGATTTGTTGGAGTCATATCCCTAGGTGAAGTTGCATTAGTTTGAGCATGATGTTATTTCTTATTATTATTTATTTGTTTATGATTATTCAATAAATCATAATTCTAATTCATTATCTTCTGCATCATGAGTGGCATAGTATACAATTGATTCTAATTGAATGTAGGATTATTCTAGTTCATATATAGAGATATATTCAAGGATGGAAGTCCATTATTGAATGCTTGACCTCTTAGATTATGAGGGCTAAGTTATAGATTGATTTTCTTATCGATGTTGATAGATTATTGAAATTCCAGAGTTAGGATATTGGTAGTATTAACTCTCTATGAGAACACAATAGTAATAGGATCCAAGGAATTCTTGTATATTTCAAGGATTAGATTATCATCTAGCTTATGCATGGCATTTAATAAGGTGTGTATCTTTTATAATCTTGCATTTAAATCTCAAATATAATTATTGAGATCCCTTTTTATGCGTGTAAGGATATGTGATACTATAATTGGATTAGTTACATGTCCAAATTGAGCAAGGAACATACTTTGACACTCATCCCATGAGGTGATGGAATTTCCTCCAAATTGAGATTTCAACCATAATAATAATCTTGAAAAGTAAATGGGAAAATCCTACATTAAACATCCTCATAGATAATATTCATTAATATCAAGGGGTCCTTGAAATATTTTATATGTTCTTAAACCATCCTCCCACTTTAAAGGGATAAAGTAGGTAGATACTTATCTATATTACCTAGTAGGTCATGTTGGTCCCTACAAATGGTAATGGATGATCTGATTAACCAAGCTTGAGCCATATAAATATTGATAGGTAGGATGTTCATTATATTGGAAGGTGTTCATGATCGATGTAATTTAAGGATGATAGGTATGGGTGTATGTCTCTTAGAGTGTGACAATGGTGAAACTAAAAGACTAGCTTGGGACCTAGACCTTGTTAATCTCTCAAGTTCCCCTATTTATTGGGAAAGTACATAAGTGTTCCCTCCTTCTAGTTCCAATTTTTTTCTTTCTATTGATGTAGATTTTATTCACACCTTAGAGAGTTTTAGATGAGGTAACATCTAATGTTTTTGGATCCTTGTGGAACTAGGTTCCACTTTAGGGCATGAGTTTTAGGTATGTGGTTAGAACAACCAAATAGTGGAATAGTAGGTTAATCTTGTAAATTATTCAAATAATTTTATGGGTGGATGTGTGTATACTAATAAAAAGGATATATCACTAGGTGGATTGGATGGATGGAAGAATAATCTATAGTGGGTATATCTCAAAGAAAATTCAAAAGAGGGAAGTCTAAGGCAAAAATAAGGATTATATATCTTTGAAATAGAGTTTCTCAATCTATCTATTTGGTGGACAAATATCTCAAGAACTAGTGTTTATTGTTTACATCTTTTTCACACTCATGAATAAACACGGTTGAGAGTCTATGTATTCAGATATAGGGAGCTTATTGGTTTCAACTCAATGTTGATCCTTTTAAGGCTACTATTGTATACATTTATACAAGAGATTACAACTCAAAACAAAAATTCACCTAGGCTAACTATTTCTCACACCTATAAGACTATATCCAATGAGACACTTCTACATACTTTATATTATTTATTCAACCTATACCAACTATACAGGTTAATGAAAAATATCAATATTCAATAGTTATTACACATATAAGACTAACATTCATTAACATAATAGTCAGATTCATTTATAGCATTGGCACACATCATAATTATTGAATCAATTACAAAAAAAAAAAAAAAAAACTCATTAATGTAGAAATGGAAGAAGAATTAACAAATATAGTTGCATGATAATCAAATCCTTGATTTCTTCTTACATTTTATTCAAAAACTTTGACCCTTTTAAAAGAGGGTTCTACATGTATATATAGATCTTGGGGAATGGTTTGCCTCATCCTGCAATATTATAACACTTTGTTTACATCCAAAAATACTATAATATAAGTCTTTGTTACATATTGATGTATTAAAAATAATATTCATGCAACATGTTCATGTTGTCTAAAAAGTTAAATAACTATGATATATATATGAAACTAAGACTTAATTATTTATTTATATCCATTACATGAAAAATTTATAGAATTATCCTTTATATAAATTTGTTCTTTTTTGAATTTTCTCAAAATAGTAATATGAAGTGGCACTGACATGGATATTTGTCATTGGTTTCACTATTGGTGGAGTAGGCATAGTGGAAATAGAAGGTGAAATTTGTTGATCAACTTTATTATTTGAATCCAAGTCCTAGTAGTGTTTGTATATCTTATCATGATGTACTCTAATTAATTTCATATCTATGAAAAATATCCTATTTACCCTATTTGTCTATCCCATTAGCTTGGTATGCTCTACCTTGGTTTTTATGAAGCCAACCTTGAATACTTCCACCTCTATCACCTTCTTCCATATTAAACTAAATTTGACCTCAATGTATTCTAGTATCAAACCTTGTGTGATATAATTTAAGATATTAGAGGCTTGTTGAATCATTTGGTCAAATACAACCTAAGTCATTTGCCTACCTTTGTGATCTTGAATAGTGGCCAATTCCAATCTTGACAAAATCTGCTCAACCTTTTCTCTTACTTGACCAAATTATTGACTAATTCCTTAGAGGATAATAACCAATCTTGGGATTATTTAATTCTTATTAATGATAAATTTAAATTATTAAATGCCTCAAATGGTGTCATCAAGTCCAAATGGCTAAATACCTTATTAGGGGTATATAACACCAAGAAAGTTAGCTTGATATCATCATCCTTATAGATTTTAAATACTTTAGTTATATTATTAACATGAGGAGCCAATCTTATTCTCAAATAATGAATAGAATAAATAATTTAATAAAATATAAGTACAATATCTTGTACATCCTACTGGGGAATACAAATCACTTGTCATTACTCTTTGAGTGTCTCTAACTATTCCTTGAGCCCCTATGTGGACATTTTAGTCCCTTGATGTATGGCAAGGATGGATTTTTTATGGGTCTCCATATATGAATTCAAGTCCTCAATTTAAGGGGACATACCCTTTTGCCTATTCTTCCTCTTAATTAGGGAATACACTTATTCCCTCTCCTCCATGATTAGAGTTTTGCCTGAACTATCTTCAAATTTCCTCTTCCTCACCCTCTATACTGATGTAGTGGATTTTTTAAACAAAGAGCTCACTATTGGTAATTTTTGTATCCTTAGATTGGGTATCTTAAATTCCAAGGCTCATAATTCCTTAGACCAATCTATATGTGTGAGCTTTGAGGGATTGACTTCCACTTGAGTATGTTATTTAATTTATTACTCAATTTATGTTGAAGGATTAGGCATTACAATCAAAATAATCTTTGGCCACTCTACATTCCCATATTGCGGTATCATATTGACAATAAAGACTGGTAACCTCTTAGGTACCCTTTTGGTTGTTACCACTGTGGTTATGGTGGTGTAAATTGAATAAGGAAAGGATTAAACCATTTGGGTTGAGGGAGATGTAGTTAAAGTGATGTATTGATCAATGGATGGAATGGATAGAGCTAGTATTGATGAGGTGGATGCCAATGAAATGGAAAATGAAGGGATGGAAACTACAACAATGGAGGGTAGAGTAGGTGTTTTGGTAGTAGGTAGACTCATGGATGGATGTATCAAAAGTAAACTTGTAGAAATTTTATGTCAGGGAATGAATATGGAAACCACTAGGCCAGGGGTGATGGACACTATAGGTAAAGACATCAAAAGGGAAAAACTTAAAGGAGATGTAATCAATGGTGCCTTAATGGATGTTTCAGCTATGATAGGTGATTTAGCCTTAAGTGCTTGTAGGCTTAAAACTTTTTTCCAATTACATCTCTTCCTCATTCACCTCTTGAGTTGGATGGTTCTATGGTTTTGTCTTTTGGATTTATTTGATATGTCTTTGTGGTTCTACCTAACTATGGGCATATGGATTATGATGGAAGAGAATGGGGAATAGTGTTTGTCATTGGGGTTGAGGTAGACACTATTTCCTCTTCATATGAGAAATGTAATTACATAATCATATTTTATACTGGTGTAATGCATTTTATTGTAATTATATCCTTAGTTAACTCTTGATTGACCTCTATCAATTCAATTATTAAATCCTAGGCTAGGAGTGTTGGTTTTTATTCTACTAGTATGGAAGTAGGTAGTTTTTCTTCCTTAGCTTTTTATCCCTCTTCTCCAATGAGTGGTTCCTTAGCTACTAGTTGTTTTTGGTCTTGAGGGTAGCCTTGAGCTAGTTAAGGATCTAGTCCCTCTTCTTCTAGTTATTGTGATTACCTACCACTCTAAAAATATAAGGATATTCATATTCTAGGAGGTGGAATTTTGAACTTTACTTCATCAAGTACTAAAGATGTTTCTTCTTGAATCACTATCAGCAAGTCCTCACTTAGTCCTAAAATTGTGTCCCTTTCATTGACCTCCTCATTATCCTTGGCATTCAAGAAGATAAAGTCATGGTCTATTAGCTCATGTTTGTATTCAAGGCCAAGGGTACGAATATTATTTTTGACCCTACCATGATGATCCAAATCTCTATGAGGTAGGGTGGGCAATGCATATGCCTACCTGGTATTTCTAGCTTCTTTCAATTGCTTAAAAATTATTCTTACATTTACACAATGGTGATGTTAGATCTATGGAAGGTGGCCTTATTGTTTCTCATCAACTCCTCATCAATATTGTTCCAATTTTTTTAGGTGATTTCTTTCTTATCTACCTTTTTTATAAATAACTTCAAGAGCTATAGAGGATCTACATTATGCCCTACCACCATGATTACTGTGTAATCTAGATAAATCCAATAGTTTCCAAAGTTTTTTCTAGTGTCTGGGCTATTTTGTGGGAAACTATTTCCAAAGGCTAACCATATATGGCCATCTAGACCTAAGGGTAAAGGTCCTTAGTAATAGTTTCTATATTCCTCACATATAAATATATGTGCATAAAAGTATAGTAATCATAAGTCCTATTTTTGATGACTTCAGTGTTAAGCTACCAAAAGACTCTATTATGTCTATACACATTTCCCCTTGACTATGTCCAATAATTAAGACATCATATAGAAGTTTCCTCCCAATGGGTGCTTATCCTTATGCAAGATTTTCTCTTGGAGGCATGCATTGATGGTCTCCCCCAAAGTATAAGTGTGATCTAATGTAGTCAATAGGTCTAGTATAAGAACCCATTTTAGGTGTATTAAATAGGTACTATCATGGATAAATAATCTATTCAATAATGCCATTCCCACATGGATTCCCATTCTTAATCATGTTTAGAGTGAAATTCTCCCCAAGGATAAGCCACTTTTATAAAGCTCACTCTGGATGATTGGATTTATTCCATGTGATTATTATGTGCAATTCAAATGTAACATCAATAATAGGTAATATCAAATAACAATTAAATTCCTCACACATAATATACATGACAATAGTGTTATTTTTTACATAATGAAGGTATCCTCCATCCATGATTCTCCCTTCAAAGAAGAGGCCCCATAATAGATCAATGCACAACATCTATAATGAAATTAATTATATATTTGCACAAATGATTTTATATTGTGTATAATGAGAGATTACATAATGATAATTGACAATAGAATAGAATATTGGGTAATATAGCAAAGTTATTTCAAGGGGGAAACCTCCACAACAATTCATTAATAGTAGAATACTTTACATGATGCTTACATACTAACCACTACTTCATATATATAGTTTATTTAGCTAAGGTTATTCCCTAGGTTCACCTATCTAAGAACATAGAGAAATGTAACAAGTAAATAAAAGAGGTATGTAAGGCACAAGTCGGCCACACATATCCCTAGACACACCAATGGTTAAGTGCATAACAAGCCCTTCCCCTTCAAAACAACTTTGTCCTCAAAATTATGGCAATTTTGAATGTTATTGTACAAAAGATTCAACCTCCCATGTGGCATATTCCCATGGTATATTCTTCCATTTATTAGGTATTCTATAATTTCTCTAGAACATAGTTGCTTGGTGTACCATTGAAGGATCACCTCAGGATCAAGAATAACTTTACCTTCCTCATCTAATTCTAGTATATCTATTTGAATGGTAACTCTATTTCCAATGAATTTATTTAGGCATGATACATGAAATATTGGATGTATGTGAGTGGATGAAGGAAAATCTAACTTGTAGGCCACACTACCAATTTTTTGCAAGATTTGATAAGGCCCATAATACTTAGGTGATAGCTTGTTATCATTTTTTTTAATTCAATGAAATTTGTTTCTATGGTTGTAAGTGAACAAAGACCTAATCACCAATGTCAAAATGTCTCTCACTTCTATGTTGATATGCTTGTTACTTCATGCGATTCTAGGCCATAGATAAATTTTCACACAAACTTGCAATGAGCTCCTATTGATGGTGAATATGTTCTCAACTGCATGAACCTTAGGATGGAACTTCAAGGTTGAAATTATGGATGGAGGGTGGTATCCATATAGTGCCATAAAATGAGACATTTTGGAAGAACTATGAAAAAAAATATTATACCACCATTCAGCAAGTGGTAGCCAATGAACCCATTTATCCTATTTATCAAAAATAAAAAAATAGAGATATCCTTCCAAACATTTGTTGACTACCTTAGTTTATCCATCATATTGAGGATGAAAGGATGAAATTTAAGAAATTTGAGTGCCTAAACATGTAAATAACTCAATCCAAAAATTACTAGTAAAAATGGGATCTCTATCACTGATAATGATCTTAGGGGTCCCATGCAGTTTTTGAACTATATTAAGAAACACAAAAGCTATTGTACTATCAACAAATGGCTGGGACAATGAAAAAAATGAGCATACTTACTGAGATGATATAAAATAACCATGTTAAAATTTTGACCATTATATTTTGGTAACCATGTAATGAAATCCATAGAGATCTCTTCTCAACATTGGCTATGGATAGATAAAGTCTATAAAAGACCTAAAGTTTTTATGGTTTTGCCTTTGTTTTATTAACAGATCATACATTCATCCACATATTTATAGACATCCCCCTTGAGACCTTCCCAAAAAAAATCTTGCTTGATCTTATGATAGGTTTTCAAAAACCCTGAATGACCCCCAATTAGAGTTGCATGATGTTCTTGAAGGATTTTTTGTTTAAGAAGATAATTATTACATAGGTACAATCTATTTTTGTACCATAATGCATTACCTTTCCATGTGAATTTTTTAAATCCATCTAAACATTGCTGAATATTTTGAATCAAATCATGAGCAGTACTATCATGTTCCCATTCTGATCATGCTTCTTCTATCTAATCTACCTATAAAATGGTTATGGCACATAGTAATGCCTCAATTGATTCATCTTTTCTAGATAGTGCATCTACCACCACATTGTCCTTGACTTTTTTGTAGACTATTTAAAAATCATAGACTAACATCTTAGTTACCCATTTTTATTGTTCTTTAAATTACAACCTTTGTTTTGAAAAATATTTAAGACTATCATGATCAAATTTTACCTAAAAGTAATGACCCATAAAATAAGGTCTCCATTGTTTGATTGCATGAAAAATGGCCATCATTTCCTTTTCATAGATGGGCTTGTGCTGATTTTTACCCTTGAGTTGATGACTTTCAAATGCTAGTGGTCTACCTTCTTAAATGAGTACGACACCCATACCATACCCATATGCATCATATTTAACCACAAAAGTCTTAGAAAAATTAGGAGTGGCTAATACTGGAGTAGTGCACATAGCCAATTTCAATTGTTCAAATGCTCAGCTAGCTACATCAGTCCACTAAAAGGAGTCTTTCTTTAACAAAGAGGTATGTGGGGTTGCAATAATACCATAAATTTTGATAAATCTATGGTAATAACCAATAAGTCCCAAAAATCTCCAATGTTGCTTGAGTGTCTTAGGAATTGGCCAGTCCACCATTGCTTGGATTTTTTTAAGATCCACTTTCACTCCTTAATAAGACACTAAATAACCTAAATATTCAACCTCACTAGCCCCAAAAGTACATTGGAATGTTTGTCATACAATTGATTTTACTCCAAAATGGAGAGTACCTATTTCAAATGGTGTAAATGGTCTACCCAAATTTTAATATAAATGAGGATATCATCAAAGAATATCAAAACAAATTTCCTCAAAAATGGCTTAAAAATAGTATTCATCAAACTCTAAAAAGTAGATGGTGCATTTTTTTAGGCCAAAAGGCATAACCAAAAACTCATAATGGCTCTCATGAGTCCTAAAAGTAGTTTTGGTTATGTCTTTATCATGGACCCTAATTTGATGATACCCAGAACATAGATCTAACTTGGTAAAATAAAGAGTACCATTTAATTCATCTAGCAAATCATCAATGATAGGAATTGAGAACTTATCTTTGAGTGTACTTATTGAGTTCTTTGTAGTCAGGGCACATCCTCCAAGTGTCATCTTTCTTTCTCACCATGACAACTAGTGATGACTATTCTATTTGGCTATGGTTAATGATTATTTCATCCAACATCTCTTGTACCATATTTTCAATTTCACATTTTTTGGCATAGGGATACTTATATGGCCTAATTTTGGGAGGTGTACTTCTAGTAATAAGTGTGATAGCATGATCATGCCTACAACTAGGTGGAATTCATTTTGGCATGTCTCCAAAAATAATGGAATGACCATCAATTATTTGTTGTAGATTAATAGGTGGAGATGGCTGAGTTGGATGTACTCTCATAGAAAACAAGTGAGCTAC
The DNA here is from genome assembly GCA_037957365.1 of Torreya grandis. Taxonomy (NCBI): domain Eukaryota; kingdom Viridiplantae; phylum Streptophyta; class Pinopsida; order Cupressales; family Taxaceae; genus Torreya; species Torreya grandis. The sequence continues at coordinate 374,858 of JARHVA010002413.1, forward strand.
AAATCCCTCAACACCCTTATGGAGAATCTTTGTCATTTGATGGAAGCTAACAAGTTAGGGAGATTTAGACTTTAAACCTCTTAGCTCAAATGTCCTATCGTTAGAATGAAAATACATGAATAATTCTTGAAAATTCATCTCAATAGTGCCCAAAGTGGTGAGCCACTATACTCATAGAACAATATCAACTCCACCCATAGAAATAGAAAATATAAGATAATATAATAAGTAGTCTCCCATGGTCAACTTAATACTATGACTTTTTCTTTAATAGCTAATAGTACCACCATATAAAATCATAACCTCAAATTTTGGATATAGATAAATGAAATAGTTCAAATGAGCAACCAACTTATTATGGATGAAGTTATGTGTGCTCCCAAAATCAATCAAGATAGTGACCTTCTATTCCTTAAGGAAACCCATCACATTAAGAGTTTAGGGAGTACTAATACCTGACAAGGAATGTCATGAAATAGTAGGCTAAGAGTTTTTAGATTCCTCCTCAAGAACTTCTACATTTGCAATGTACTTCTACATCATCTTCATCATTATTGGCACATTCAATGTAAAATAGCTTATTTTCACCATAATGATGGTCTTTGCTCCATTTGCTATCACAATCATAACATAAACCTTTAGCTTGCTTCTCCTCAATTTTTCATTGTGTTAATCTGGTGGGTTATGGATATGATGGTGCTAGAAAGTTACGATCATGACCAGTAATGAAAATTTTACTTTTGGCCATCTCTTTTAATTTTATCACATGTGCCTTAAGGATAGATTATAATAAAAATGTTAGGTTAAAAATTAAATCCTCATATTAGATGTTATCTTTGAGGCCACCCAAAAATAGATCTATCAAATTTTTCTCAGTGATATTTTCCACCCATAAAGAGAGATTCTGAAATTGATGAATATAATCCTTCATAGGTCCTATTTTCCATAGCTTGGGTAATTAGCTAAAATAGTTCTCAAAGACATTATTATGATAATGAGATATCAAATCCTTAGTAAAAATAGTCCATGTAACTAGAGAACCATTACTTTTATTTTTAGCACATAACTAGTGATACCAAATGAATTGCTCAGGTTCCATATACAAGGACACCACCATCACCCTATAAGAACTAGGGATTTGATGTAGCTCAAATAAAATCTCAATTTGGTTAATCTAAGTGAGATGATCCTTACCATGAAACTTACACATGTCCACTTTTGGCAACAACAATTTCATACTAGTATGGGAGTCATTGAGATGAGGATTTGAATGCTAAAATAGAGGATTTTTAGGCTAAAAATAAGATATGAGGCAAGCCAATTACATAGTCATATGATGAAATTCACTATGAACTCCATTCATCTCTCCATGCATCTCTGAAGCATCAGCTTAGACTATAATAAAGTCATCATGCCTCACCAAGTTTTTTGTGTCCTCTTGAAGCTAAGAAATCATTAAATTTAAAGTTTTATATTCCATGTCATTGATAGGAGTCTTAGGAGTTTTTGGTGCCCCTTTTCTTCCTTGAGTTGGAGAACCTACCATAAAAAACCCTAAGAGGGTTTTGACCCTAAAAAAATTGTGCCAAGAAATGGTACCATTATGATCACCTTGTCAAGATGAATCTAAGATTACCTTTCTGTACTAGATTAAAAATTTTGGTACCAAAAAATTTTATCGATAGAATACACATTTGTTATCACCTTGTTGAGATGAATATAATGACTGCAAGTGTTCAAGGGGGAAAACAATTTCTAGATATTTTTAAAAAATATATTTTTTTTTTCAAAAAAGCATTTTGAGCAATACTGCTCTGATGAAAAAAATTAATTATTCTCAGATTGTAAGTTATATTTTTTCACTTTCACTACTCCCAAAAGCCATGCCTCACTAGATCCAAAAAAAATGTCACAAGAAACTTTCCCAAATTAAAGCTGTAATAGCACTTTTAATGAAATTACTTAGATATTTGCATAGATGATTTTATATTGTACAAAATGAGAGATTACATAGTGATAATTTGACAGTGGAATAGAATACTAGATAATATAGAAAAACTTATTTGAGGGGAAAACCTCCACAACAATGCACTAATAGTAGAATAATTTACATGATGCTTAAAGACTAACCACTACCTCCTATATATAGTCTATTTAGCCAAGGTTATTCCATAAGTTGACCTATCTAAGAACATAGAGAAATGTAACAAGTAAATAAATGAGGTATGTAAGCCACAAGTCATCCACACATATCCCTAGACACACTAATGATTAAAGGCATAACAACATGACCTCTAGATTTATGTCTACGTAATATAGAGCTTGGTATTTGAAGGGGAGTAAATCCTTCACTATCTATTTATGTTTAGCTGTAATGTCTTCCTCCAGTGAAAATGAGTCTTCATTTTCTATCGCCTCCCACAATGTTAAATAATATTCATATCATACATTGAATATAGTATCTAGGTATTCTATAGAATCCTTGATTGAGACCCTATATGGTGTTACATCTCTCTTATATGACATAAATGATGATGCCAAATTGATTCTACTAAATACTAGTATGTTCCAAAATTTTGATAATGGCATGTATTCACTCAAATAAATTTTGCATATCATAAATCACTCTTGATAGAAATTTAAGGATTTGAAATCATTCAAGGGTGAAGTCTACTCAATATCAAAGATGGAATGACATGAAATTGGTTGGGGGATCAATGTAAATATATTTTATGCATTATTTTCCAGTTCATGTGTCATTACTCTTTAATGTGTATGAATTCTTCACCTTCATTCAATTCAAATTTGAAAACCATGTCCTAGTGTACATGCCACATAGGATGCCTTATCATTTGTGGTGCTACCATGTAGCCTTTATTCTTTTTCCATGTGTCATTATGTAGCCTAATCAAAGTTATTCAACCTTTAAATTCAAGATAAAAGACTCTAAAGCATATAATTCTCTTCAAAAATATATTCTCCCAAAGTTCTCAAAACAAAATTCTCTGAAATAAAATATTCTGAAGCAAAGTCTTTGACATAAATGACTTTGGTAAGAAAGTTTATGCAAAGAATGTTTTTGATGAAAAGTTTCTAAAATAATGTTTTTGAATACTAAGTCTACATAATAAAGTTTTTGAATTGAAATATCTAAAATGAAAGTTTCTGACACAAAGCCTCCGGTAATAAAGTTTCCAAAGAGAATCTTTCCTAAAAAAATTTCCAATGAAATCCTTTAAAAATGAAATCTTTGATGAGAAAGTTTCCAATATAAAAGTTATCGATGAATAAGCTTTCATATAATAAACTACAAAGAAAGTTGTTGGTGAAAACATGCCAAAGTAACTATTGCCAAAGTGAAACTTCCCAAAATAAAGCTATCGAAGTAAAGTTTCTCCATACCAATCTTGTCGATAAGATTATTATTGATGAAATCCCTTCAAAATTAAAGTTGTCAATGTAAATATTTTAAATAAAAAACTTACCAAAATGAATATTTACAAAATAAAGTCAACGATGAGAAACTTTCTACAAAAAATCTTTTTGAAGAGAATTTTTTGATATAAAAGCTTCTGAAGACAAAACTTGTTGAAGACCAAATAAAATCAATCTAGATTCCTATAACGCAAAGCCATTATTTCCATATTTTTCATTAAATAGGTTAGTTTGAATAGGTGTTAACAAATTAAAAAAACATACCACAATATGACTCAATTTTAATATCACCAAATTTATATAGATAATACAAGTATTATAACCCTCAAAACTCATAGGTACCCTTCCAAGATATTCATTAATTTTTAAAAACAAAGGGGGTGCCCATTTTTCAAACAAAAATACATGGTGGGGTGTTTTAGATAGAACAATACCCTCTAAGAGTCACCATCACTAGGTAAGGAAGACTTAGCCTTATCATGATTATTAATTTCATCTCTTATAATATATAAAAATGCATCTATTAAGCCCTTATTATTGTTGATATTAATGATCAATGTTTATTTATCTTACATTTGAAATCAATGTTTTTATTACTATTTTACATTGTTTAGAAATGAAAAATTATATAATTTAAACAACAAATTGAAACCCTAGTTGATTGAAAACCCTAGGAATCAATTTTTTTACATTCACATGAATCAGTTTTACCCAATGTTTAACCCTAAAAATATAAATATGGGGAAATCTAGGGTTAAATAGGTAGATATAACCTAGGGCATAAGGATGATAGGCTATTTATAAAGTATACCAATTATTTTTGAAACTTATTTAAAACATAAATTTAATTTACTATACAAAAATGCTAAAGATATAAAGTATAGCTATGTTAGATATTACAATGATAATGGAAACAAGATAATTATATAGTTATCATGCTAATAAAGATATGGATTTGGAATAGATAGAAAATATACTAGATCTAGATTTTGGATCAATCACCTCATTCTTGAAATTATACCTCTATAGACATAGACACATGCATCAACCTAGGATAGTTATACTAACTCTACTACTTAACTTAGATGTAGGTGTCTCATAAAAAATACTTACTAAAATTGGATGTGACCACTTGGATGATTCTAGGTCTTATGTCACCTTCAATCTGGTGTACTCATATATAGGTCATGCACTATCAATCCTTATCAAATATAAAAACCCTAGTTCTTCATCTTCATAGTTATTGTGGGAAGAATATGTTAGTGGAAACATGTTCTCGAGATACCCTAAAGACCTCTATATCAATGAACACTACCTACATATCTAATACTTTAAAGAGGGCCTTAGACTTATTTATTTCTCCCTTATGTGTTGGATTGTGTCTGAATTGTACAATGTGTGATAAGAAATTACAATAGTGACCTAGTTTGTAAGTTGGTAAATATATCTATTGGGATGTTTGTATAGTACTTTAGATTTGTATATGTGTTGTCCTTATGATAAATATGAAAATAAGAGAAAATAGGGAATATTTTCTCACTTGAGTGCTTGATATAATTCTTTTGGTAAGTTACCTTGGTCTCTACTAGGTTTTTTCTAGGTGTTTCCAAGTAAGGAATGAATATCTCACATTAAATCAGTTAGGCCTATCAAAAGAATACATTTCATTTGAAAATTAGATGACTTTAGGACACTGAACATTTAATTTGGGATATGTCACTTGTATCAATATAGGTATCTGATTGAGGCACAAGTGTTCAAGATGTTAGAAAATAGGTTCAAGTACATAACATGTAGATATGGATGATAATAGGGTTTACAAAATTTTGGGCAAGATATAAGGCCTAGGTCATTAGAATAGCATTAGACAGACTAAGAGATAATCAATTAGGTAATAAGAGATAATGTATGAAAGCCTTTTGGAAATGAAAAAGGTAAAAAATGTGAAGGTAAATATATGATACATATTTTCCATGTTTACCATATTTAATTTCGATATAATTCACAAACAATGATTAAGTAACACAATGTGTTCAAACCTAGGTTTTTATTTCCCATTGAATGTTTTGAAACTTTTAGATGTTTCTTGTATATAATGTTGTGTGTAAAAAAATTAATGGATTAATGTCATTTTACATACATCTTATTTTATACATTATCAAATAATAATCTATTTATGTATTCTCTTATTCATGAATTATGGAAATCAAAATAATCATCCACTATCTCACTATTATCAAAGGTGATCACAAGATGTGGTCGAGAGATTTGAATAATTCTACTAATAATTCCATATAAAGGGTAATCATATAGCTTAGGATCTATTTACACACTCTATGTATAATGTACTACTAAAATATCCTTTCTTGTCTTAGGGTTTTGGAATGCCTTACTAAAAATATTCAATTTAACATTTTCGTTTTGTTATGGCCTAGTTTCCTTTGAAGAAGTGTCAACTCAAAGACATTGTTATCAATAAGATATTAAATGTGGTGTTTGATCTTGAAACAACTTTTGTTAGAGTGTTATTTATATCTATGGTAATCATAATATGTATTTCTATTAGATATTATTTTTGGTTTCTACATATGTCAACCTATAGTGGTGAAGTTAGAATAAAGAGATTTCACTCAAGCAATCTTTGTAACAATTTATGAGGTGATTGTGTTAATCTATCAAATTGGATTATTGGTTGATCTAATAAAAAATATTATTTTAGGTTGATATTTAATATTCACTATGATATTTACATCAGTTTTAGTATCTATTGGATTAAATTTGTAATATGGTTTACTTTGAATCTTTATTTTATAAGTTGAATAAGATGCAAATGCATATTTGAGCTTGTTCAAAGTGAGAAGTTTTAATTTATTTCTCTTATTATATGACAAAGTTCTTCAAATGATTTCAATTTATTAAAATTTATTGACTCGTGAAAATATTTTATTAAACATTTTATTTAAATATATATTAATTAATTATATGCGAAGGTGTTAGTCATTTTGGCAAGTATGGTATTTTAATGAAGTACATAGTTACTAATAGGCTCACTAGTTCCTTAGTTAATTTTAGTAATTTTCACATATAAATCTTTTAATCCATGTTGTTATAAAAATTATTGGGAAAATAATCATCTAATGGGTCGAATGATTTGACTAATTGGATAGGTAAATCATAAAACCAATATAAGGCATAATATTTTAGGCTTCTAGGAAATAACATAGTTATAAACTTATCATTGAAATCATAATGTATGCATGGAAAATGAAAAGGTTGACTTTATTATGTATCTCCTTTACCTTCATATATTGGATTTCATTAGATAAAAATATTATATGTAAAGGATATGATTAAATATCAGTTGTTAATGGAATGTGAAGTAAAAATTATGAATCCATTGATTATCTTGATTTTATTATGCCTTCTCTAACTGAAACACCTTAAAATTCAAAGTTTAAATAGTTTGCACAAGGTATTGTGTAATAGGCAAGGAAGGTGATTTATTATGTGTAGCTATCAAATATTTTATATGAGTCATTTGGTTAGGCATGGGCATATATTTTTTTTTGAATCCTTTCATTTCCCTCAAACCTAAAGGTGAAGATGTAATGATAATTTCAATAATATAAGTAGCAAAACCTATGGTAGGGTTAATAAAAATTTGATTTATATTATCAACAAAATCATTTTTTTCTAGTGTGCTAGTGTGATCATGTTTATTTTGTTATTTTTGAGTTATAAATAGAAATTATTCAATTTCATCTAGGTTAACATAAATATATTCACTAAATTCATTCACATAAATGGGATCAAATATTTGTTTATTATCAAATTCAAATTCACAGGGCTTGTAATTATATATGGTCATAATAAGCCCATCAAGAGGTGTAGATTAATACTTTTAGCATCCTTGATTATTATTTTTTGTTCCCACATCATAAGTGACTTAAAAAAAAATTATATTATTGGTGTTTGTGTCCTAACATGTGATTTAATGAAGGCTTGAGATTTATTATTATTATTATTATTATTATTATTATTATTGTTGTTGTTGTTGTTGTTGTTGTTGTTATTGTTGTTATTGTTATTATTATTATTATTATTATTATTATTATTATTGTTATTATTATTATTATTATTATTATTACTATTATTATTATTATTGGATTTGATATATTTTATTACATGAAGTTTACAGATGTTACTTATTATGGGAAGACATGTAATGAAAAATAATAAAGCCTAAATCAAAAAATAAATAGAGTGTTCATCCATTATAGCCATATATTCTTTGTAAATTAAGAATAAAGTAATAAATAGTTGAAATTTAGGTCCTAGAAAAAGGACACTTTTTGTATATGGATATTGGTAACTTCCCTTGAAATCTAAAGTCAAATGAATGTGCTTTTAATATTAGATATTGAATCCTACATCAAAATATAGTTCTTTCAAAGTTAGACATTGAATCCAATTTAGAAATAAAATTATCTTAATGTCAGATATTAAATATAATGTTTAAATAAAGTTATTTTAGTGTTATATGTTTAGAATTTATCTAAACCCTAAGACAAAAAATTTAAAAATTGGTCCAATAAAATGTATAGGTTTGCGAATAAGTTTTTTCAAAATTTATAATTAATTGGGATATTAACTCTTATTAATATAAACTGAATTGAAGAGTATAAAATATTATAAATGACTTGTAACTAACAGAATGAAAGTAAAGTACTAAAATGGAAAAATATCAAATGAATAAAATAAACAGAGTATGAAAAAAAGACTTAGTTTATTTATGACTGTAGGATGATTTTTGTGAAAGATTGAATGGATATAAATTATCATCTTAGAATAATTATGCATGTGAAATTGAAATAATAAATGTCACTCCTTGGTTTCATAGTTTATTAGAAACATTTAGGATCTACTATCATTACTATCCTCTATGGATCAATCTTGAATTGTGTGAAAAAACATGAAACTTTTGGCATAGTAACCTACACCTTATTAAAATATGATTGTATGTAGAATTTTTACCTTTAGTTGTGCATGGATAACCTTTAAATTAAATATTCAAGGTTAAAACCTTAATAAGGTTTGTGATACAAAAAAATATGAAAAATTAAATGGGGGAGTGTAAATGGCTTAATTGACCCCAATCACCCCCAAGATGATTGAACATTCCCTATGTATCCAGATTACTCTGAACAGGGAATAGAGACCACATAGTTATCCCATGTATAGTGTTTAGTGAAACAGTGATCATTTTATACATGTTTGTTTCTAGTTATGGATTTAATACTTGATAATTATTTACTTGGCTTAAATATACAAAGTTTTTGATTTGGCTAAGGAATTATTTAAGTAAATATAATGAAAATTAGAAAGAATAGGGAAGTATTACTTAGTGTAAAATAGTGTAAGTGTGACTCAATAATTAAATTTGACAATTGGTATAATAGGTGTCTTACATTTAATTTTATATCAATCCAAAAGGGTAAAACCTCACATTACCCATCCTACAAATCTAGAACAACTTATGAGGGAGATTTTAAATTTGATAAAAAAGCATTTCTAGGGTTAAGCTCAGGATGACTAATAAGGTAAAGATTTATTTTTGATCCAAACCCATGAAATTTTATTCTAACTTGGAGGGTAACATATGATCTTAAGAGTGTGAAATGTTTTTATAAACACTTAAATATTTTTGAACTATCAAGAGTACTTTTGTAGGTGTAATACAATAAATTAGAATGGATGGGTTCATAAAAGAGCTTGGGATAGTATGAGGTGTTGAAAGGACCAATATAAGTTCAAAATTCAATTAAGGTAAAGTATACCAAACTAACATTTTCAAATATTCATGACCAAATATAAGTATCTACATCAACCATTAAATCACTATGGTGGTGCTTGAAATAAGAAGATGATATGTCTTAACAAATTCATAGTCACCAAAAAAGATACAAGGATGACCCTTACTTTCCATTTATTTTTTAATTTTAATTTGGAATGTGTGCCCATGCATTCAATTAGAAAAATATAAATCCATTAACATCTAGATTGACACTAGACCATTTTTATTTTGGAATCATATTTTACACTATGGAGTGGGGAGTGCAATTTTATATGTAGGTTGCACATTGAATTTCATTTGACCAATATCATGGAGGAAATTATTTTTAATGTTCCATGTAATTGGCTATTTCATTTACTGTGTGTGTTTCTTATAGTTATCTTCACCATTTTTCTAGGGGTTTTAGGGTATAATATGCTAAAGTTGAATGCCTCCTTGTTCATATAATTAGATAGTATAATTCTTGATAAAATCTCATCCATTATCTATTCTAAGATGCTAAATTTTTATATCTAATAGGTTTTCAACAAGGGCCTTGAAATTTTTGAGGTGCTCAAATATATCACTTTTAATTTTTTAGAAAATGTACTGAATTTCTACAAGATAAATCATAAATGAAAGTAAGCACATATCTATGTTGTTTACAAAAACATCTAGAAATTACATAATATCAATGTGAAAAAACTATTATCTATCACTTTCCATCAATAATTATGTTTTTATAAATGGATCCCTATGTGTTTTTCAAAAATCATAACTCTATCAAACTCCATATTTTAAAGAAGCTTTTGGAAAACTAATAATTGATTATGCTTACTAAGGTTCTACAATGAGTGATAATTAAGATGATAAAAAGGCACATGAAAATTTTTGCTTAACTCATTAGCATGTTTAATCATGACATGTGAATGTTGAGTTAACACAAATTTGTCAAATTTATACAATATTGATTGATGATCAACCTTGATAGTGGATATAATAGCATACAAGTCTTTTAGATTTATGACAATAACCTATGTAGGTGTGATCTCAATTTTTTTTCCTTAACCTAATTATGTGATCTAATAACTTGATAAGAGGTTCGTAGAAAAGTCAAGAGCATGGATTTTTTCTAATATGCCATTCTCCATCTCAACAAATCCTTCACCATCTAAAGATAGAGGATTAGATTTTACCACAAAAAAATTAGTTGTGTGGATTTGGTCAAAATTATAAAATAGATAGCCTTGATGTGCCACGTGGTGAGAGGTTCCGAAATCTAATATCAATTTAGTCACAAGTGATATGATTATTTTTATAGAAAGGAAAGATCTAATCTTTAATGGATAAATTAAAAAAAAATTGTATCTTATTATAGTTATGCCATTTTATTGAAACATTAATGTTCTTCATTGCCTAATTTATCAAAAAAAAATAGCCTTATATTTCAACAATTGCATTCATTTTCCTTTTTATTTTGTCTTAACAATGGGAAGAGTTTTTCATAGTTGATTTATTTCCTTTAGGGTTAGGATTTGATTTGATTTTTTATTTTATAGGTTCCTTGCCTTTTTAGATTTAAATTGTGTCTTATAATTAGTATCATTGACTACTAATTCCTATTCCTTAGTACCTCTAGGTTGAAATCACCAATAAAAAATATTTTTTCTCATTCTTGCTAATGTTTATGACAAAACTTGTTAAAATTTGGTGCCTCGTATGCATTACACAAAGAATATTTTTATGTGAAATGGTTCGAATTAAATAATAAGTATGTATTACCTAATTTTTAAAAGATAATGAGTTCATCATCCTAGTTAGTTTTACTAGTTTATATAAGGAGACGTCTCAAGCACTTGACTTGAGTGATGAAAAACTTGATCTAGATGTTTTTGTCTATACTAAGAGATGAACTAATTTAAAGATAGCCTGCCTAAATTTTAATGGTCTTACCAAAAATATCCTCAAATATATTCGAAACTTCCCAAGGTAACATTTTTCCTTGAAATTGAAACTTTAATTCTGAGGACATTGAATGATCTATGAGATCTCTAGCTTAGTCACTACAATTTTTAAACTTGATATTTTTACAAATGTTAGAAGGAGAAATTTCACCACCCATTTACATGTAATAAATACCCTTAATTATTACTTCATCAATGATCTAACCTTTAAAACTAAATAATTTTGAACCTATGATAAAAAAAAAAATTCAATCCATGGTGTAGCATAAACACTTATTTTAGGTACAATTTTTTGAAATAGATCAAAAGTTATTTTATCTTTATATTTTTTTCCAAACATGCCATTTTCACTACCCTTCCACTATTTTTTTTTAAAAATTATTTATAGGCAAATTTTTAACTAAAACTAAAACATGAATTATTTACTATAACAGAACAGGTATTCATATACTATAACTAAATAATAAATTTGGATTTGAATAGAGATATGAAAACAGTGTGCATATCTTATAAATATACAAAATAATATTTCCCTATAATTATAAGGATATGATTATTTTATCTATATACACTTTGATATACTAATACTAGGTATAAATAATGAAACTAACCCAAATTGCACTTATTATAGGGGTTTCCACCATTCCCATAACCACACTATCCCATTTTTGATGTAAATAGAGAGTAACTTCCCAAGGCTAGCCACTTATTAATGCATGAAAGAATCAAAAGGATGAATTTTTTCTTATTGGAAATAAGAAAAAACTCCTAGGCACTTTGTATATACCATGAGGTATATATATATATATATATATATATATATATATATATATATATATATATATATATATATATATATATATATATATATAGACACACACACACACACACACACACACACACACACACACACACACATTATTTTTTTCATGAATTAAGTATTACAACAATGCACCTCATACCAAAGATTACGAAAAATTGATATTTTATTTTCACATAATGACAACTCCTATGATTTTTACAACTACTAGAATAAAGTTACAACCTAGGGGATTTATAAAAATAAAGAATACATGTCCAAATTTCAAGATCTTAAAAATTCTATTGATTCATAAATCTCATTAAAATATAAAATATCTTTAAAATACATAATATACGTGCCTACAAAAATTCAAAGTGACCCAAGTTTTTTATTTTGGCACTAATATTGTTGATACTAAAATCATAGTATGGATGTCAAATATATACCTAAAGAATAAGGAAATTTTATTAAGATGACAATATATACCCTCCAACAAATTTTTAGGTCAAATAAAGAACTTTTATTTTTGCATGATTCCCAAGGTGACCCAAAACTATCATAAGAATGTTGAATCAACACTTAATTTAGAAAGGCAATTTATTTTAGAGTCTAATAACTACTATCTAACAAATTTTAATATCAATTGAATAATTTTTTTTTTCAAAACCTTCAATACCCCACAAAAATCAATTTTTAATAAAATAAGATCCATTAAGGGTGAGTTGAGAGAATAATATTGGGTAATTTCAATATTACACTAAAATCTAGGATCTAAACTCTACAAGTATAAAAATTATTCTTGTTTTATACATTAAAATATAATATTTTTATGCTCCACAAAATTATACAACAAGAACTCAAACTTTTATAGGCCTAATACCATATTAAAGTGTATAAATAGGGTCTATAATCACTATAGATGCCATAAGAAATAAACCTAGAATACATGGAATAATGTAAATCATTAAATGATATAGATAATTAAAATACATAAATTTATCACAATTACTATGACTACCTCTTTAGATTAAAAATCTCCTGCTTAAATTGTCAATACAACACTAACTCTTTTACATAATAAATATCTAAATCCCCAAATCTCTATGCTCTTATATAGATAAGAAAGATGCTAGTGATAAGGTTTGGAGAGTAGATAAATTTTTGAGTAGGTCTTATTAAATTTAAGACTTTATTATTAATATCAAAAGTAAATCAATTCAACAACTTGATTGATACTCTTCTCTAATAATAGACCATGAAATAAAAAAGTAGATATTGGACATTAATAAGTATAGATTAATAAATATCCACTAATATCAAGGAAATTAAGGAGTATCCATTAAATACCATGAAGATCAAAATGATAACACCCAAAATCCATTGGAAAAATGTAAGTTTGAAGAATTTACCTATGTTTATATTGATAATTTAAGTAAAACATATAATTGTTAAAATCAATAACTTATTTTCTTAATGATGATCAAACCTTTATTGCAACAAAGATTCACAAATAATGTGTTAGAAAATAAACCTATCAAACCTTTATTGAAATAATGATGAACATCACCAAATAATAAATACTTACAACTATAAATACTAAATCTAAATTTTATATCATCTCAGTCTTGTATACCTAGAAAATTAATAACTTATATGCATAATGTGTTAAGCACAGGATATATTGAGAGGGGGGGGTGAATCAGTATATCATATATCTTATAAATATTTCCCTTAACAAAATTCCACTTAATCAAACATTCAAGATATGCAATAAAACTCAAAAAATAAACACCACACAAGATAGAGAGAGACACCAGATATAACGTGGAAACCCAATGTGGGAAAAACCACAGAGAGCAATCTCAAGTATATGAATGAGCACCAACCCAAACAATATTCACAAGCACCAACTTACAGGAGCACCAAACCCTTTGCTGAGAACCAACCCAATAACTATTCATGAGCACCAACCCATAGGAGCACCAACCCCTTTGGCGAGCACCAACCCAGTAATAATTCATGAGCACCAACCCATAGGAGTACCAACCCCTTTGTCGAGCACCAACCCACACGAGCACCAACCCCTTTATGTATACCACACAACTATCTCTCAATGTTTCTATCTCAACAAATGATAGTTCATTACAACATCTCTTTCCTCTCTCTCACCTTTGCTCTTCTAAGCTAGATATAACAAATACAAATCATATTCATCTCTCAAAATTTCTCTTCTAAGCTATATATTACAATATCAAATCAACCTCTATCTCTCATATTACAAATGGATTCTCAAGCCTTTATTTATAACTTTCCAAATGACCTTTGGCCTTTCCCCTTTGTGACCCTTCAATCTCATGGAAAATGGTGCCAAACTTGTATAATCCTTCATATCCTTGCCTTTGAAAAGTCATGTGGTGACCCTTCATGAGCAAAAACGTCCTTACCTCTTTTATCCTTATTTTGGTGACTTTTTGTATTCCTCAAAGTGTCCCTTCATGAGAAATTGTGCCCTTCCTCTTTTGTCTTCACCTGGTGACTCTTGAAATTCCCCAAGATGACTCTTCATGGGAAAATGCATCCCATCCTTTTTTTGTCTTTACCGTATGGCTCTTTGACTTCTCCATGGGCCCTTATTTTGTCTCATATGCAACCAAAAATATATTCGTTAATATTAAATAAATATTAACTCACATTAGCCAAGATATAAAAATTACAAACATCATAAAATGCAATGGGGACTTTATCACAAATAATGCTAGACCTTTGACATCAATGACAATATTTCCAACATAATGATGATCAAACCTTTCTTGTAACCAATAAGCACAAAGAATGTGTTATAAAGTAAACCTATCAGACCTTTTTTTAAATAATTATTAACATATCCAAATAATAAATATTTATAAATATAAATACTAAATACAAATTTTATATCACCTTAGTATTGTATACCCAGCAAGTACTTCTCATGGATGTACCCTTCAATTCTTAGACCTTCCCATTTTTGAAAGGCTCACATCTATTATATATTGTGCATATTTCTTATCTCTTAGTGTAACCACATGTTATTATGATGACCAAGACTTATATACTTTGAAAATGATATAATATTTCTTATTATCATCATCGACAAGTTTGGGACCTATACCTATTTTTAAACTTCCTAGGAATTTATGTTCCCTAGCTATACGCCTATGTCAATGTAAGTGTCCTATACAAAACTAAGTGTCAAGTAACCTAGAGTCATTAAGTTTGTAATTATAACACATCCTTATGGTTAACATATGTGATTTAATGTGAGATATTTATTTAAAGGATTGATATATATACATGATAAATCCTCATTCACTCCTCACCTAATAAAGACCTATAAAATCACAACGCAACTCACCAAAAGAATTAAATCAAGCATTCAAGTGAGAAAAGCTTCTCAATTATTTCTTATTTCAATATCATTTATACAGACAACTTGTATACATGTCTAATATACTAAAATAAAATCCCATGATCCATATTTTCCAAGTTACATGATGAGTCACTCTTTGTATTTACTTATCACATATTTCATCCTCATTCACACATAATCAAATAGGTAGGGGATAACTACGTAAGTTTAAATCCCTCTTCAAAATATTTAATATGTAAGCAGTGCCCATTTATAGAGGGGTCATATGGGTAGCTCAACACTATCTGCCCACTAATCCATTTTTCCACAGTCACTCCAAGGGTGATTAATTTAGGTTTTAGATGATTTGGTAAAGAGTGACAACCTATGCATGAGATCTTAACATACTAGAGTAAAGGGCAAATAAAACCTAGCAATTTCTAAGTGGTCACACCTAGATCTAGTCACTATTCTATAATGGGCACTTACATCTAACTCAGATACATACATAAACTCAATCATCTATATTTTACATAAAATTTTAAGGCCAAAAAGTGCAAAATTATAGAATCTTATGATTGATCTAGAATCTAGATCTAGTTTAATTTTAGCCTATTCCATATCAGATCTACGTGCACATAGTAAACCAACCAATACTCTTATTTTTCATTTATTAAAATATTAATTAATATTTTAATCATATCTTAACATTTAAATTTGAAACATATTTATTTGAGTTTATCATTAATTTCCCTGTTATAGATCTATTTATCACCCTTGTTCTTATTTATTTCCATATTCTTAGCCTTATACTATATTTATCCATCTAAATTTATGGTTAAACATTTGGTAAACCCACATATTTATGAAAACCTAAGCTTTCCCTATGGTATTTAACCTTTTGATATTTTTCATTGTTGTAGTTTTACACATTTGTTATCATTTTTGTGTAACCTAGGCATAACCCTATATTAGCTAGTGTTTTTTTCAAACACCTAGACCTTCCTCATATTTCACATAATATGGATAAAACCAAATAAGAAACCAATATTACACCTAATTAATATGCTAGTAATTAAATTTAATCACATATTGAATATGTTATAATAGTTACTTTTGAATCTTATGGAGTGTCACCTCATATCTCATGCTCATTCTATAGAGGTTGATATGGGTTGAAATATACCCAAAGGATATGATTTAAATGATTATTGTTAATTTCATCAAGGCCTTAAGAATTCTATGAACTGATGTTTTATCTTGGATCATAATAACTAAAACCTTAACAATGACAAAATAATTACATTTGATGATCCTCAAAAGGAATCATATTCACAAACAAGTGATTACCATAATTTGATGATATTTAACAATCCTTTACAAGACCATTCTAAGAAGGAACCAAAATTAAAAATTTCATATAATACAAATCCTCCTCTACCACATTATGGGCCCCCTTTATATAGGATTATTAGTACTTATAGACTGTATACACCTCTTATGGTTTAAAGACAATATATTAATTTTGATGATAATGAGATTGTAGATGATGACTTAGATATTCATTCATTAATAATTTGATAATACCTTAGTCATAGAACTATACGTACAATGCACATTATTAATATATCTAGATAACTTAAACATGTTCATATTATTTCTTCTTAAAATAAACAACAAATCATTTAATGATGGGTTCCATGAACCCCCATTCATTTTATTGTTTCCTCATGACCATGAATTCTTATTATATATATGCATAGAATTACATATCTTAAATGCCAAATATTACACCTAAACATGCTCCTTATAAGTACCACTATTTCATTACACCAAGTTCCCAATGGGGAGATATCTATGATAATTCTTTGGATGTGACGTTAGGACATTCTTTTCTTTTCCAATATATCAAAACTACCAAAAATATTTAAAACATTTATATGTTATATTCGCTCTTTGGAATATTTTTTTCTAGTTCCATGTTGGTATATACCGTATCATTCCTTTATATATACACATATGTTTATTTCATATTTTTAGCATGATAAATGCATACCCATGCACATGGTATATGTACTTTTAGATGTTGGGCCTTCTTTCCACTCATGTCATATGGACATTGGTGGCATTCACTTATTCAATCATGATACACCCAGGTTACATTATTATATGATAATTTTCCATTACCATGTTTGAGATTATATACTTAAGCATGCCCTTATCCATTCTTATATATTTCATAGTGTACCTGATATATGATGTTAGGGACTAGTATGATATGTTTATTTTGGTTTCTTATGTTCCATGATATTAATTTATGCACTTACTTATGTATCTTATCTATCTTGTTTGATTATTTGAATATGCTTTATTTTTTGTGGCCCCCATTCCTTTGTTCCATTTATTTGACATTTAAATATGATATTACTTACTTTGTAGACATTTGACTAAGTCATGTTCCTTTGATTGTGTGTAATTTGAACATGCCCCTTATTTGAGGTCTCATTAGAATATTATATATTGATCTAGTTTTGAGTGCTCTTGTGTGATTTATTTCTTATTGAGATTATATTATTACTATCTTTATATTATCATGATCTGTATTAGGAATTTGAGGCCTTTATGTTATCATATTCTATGTGCTTCAATGATATATTTACCTATACATGTTTCTTTTTTGTGCTACATGACACATTCATATACTATATAGTTATATTATCATTTTGATGTAAGTTGACCATAATTTTATACTTCCCATCATCTCAAAAGGGATGGGGGATATATGTGGGGGAATGTCATAGAGGCATGGATTTCACACCTTCATAGTTTTAGATTCAGTGGGGTCACATTATGGAAATATGTCCTCCATTATTATACCAACTATTAGTTTTATATTTTATTGGGGGAATGTCATGGTAACATGTCTTCCACACTTGAAAAAAAAATATTGGCCAACATTCTTAAATTAGTCAGAAAAACATTTATGGAAACATTCTATACATTAGTACCATTGGTATATTGAGGTTTTATCTTGAGACATACATGAGGTTCATATGCCATGTAAAACGCACCTTAAATACCAAAATCAAAATTAGTTTCATATTTAAAATACTTCTATGGACTTTAACATATATTAAGATAGACTTTTATGGACTATTATTGAGTCAATGTACTAGATTAGTTGGTTCACCTTTTGGAAAGGTTGAGATGATTAAATAACTAAATATTATCAACTTTATAATTTAAATTTGATTAAATCAGATATCTTCACTAGATATATAGTATTATTTTATTTTACCACTCACGCTCACCAAGTTATAAGTATGATTGGGTTTTATGGTTGAGTTAACCTCAACTATCAAGCAGTAATTAACCTTTTCTCCAAGGTTAAGGGAACATTTCCTCCAATGTCTATATATATGAACTTGTAGTATTTAAATTTTTCCTAATCTTACTTTCAATGATTCATAATGAAACATATTTTCAAATCAAATTGCTAAAAGGAAAGATGGTTATGTTAATACATAGTGGTGTACTCCTAACCTTTCTTGATTTATTTTAAAACATTTCAACTTCTTTCATTTTAAATTATAGGAACTAATTATATTGTAATATTATCTTATTTTTATGAAATTCATCATAAAATCAATCAATTTGAACTCACAAAAAGACAAGGTGTATTATACACACCTAGATAAATATTTATTTCTTTTAAACTAGTATTTCATTACTAGATTAAAGGGGGAAATATAGATACTAAATATGAATTATATAACAAATTAGTCTTATATACTTATAAATTATTACTCATTGTTGTACCTTTTAGTTATTAAACATTCCTATTTATGAAAGGCTCACATCCAATATCTCTTATGCTTGTTGTTTATCTCTTAGTCTAACCATATGTTATTATGATGACCAATCCTTCTATACTATGAAAAATGTTATAAATCTATTTATTATCATCCTCTTTATGTTTTGGACAAGTACCTATTTTTTATCTTCTTAGACACTTTCATCCTAACTACACACCTACATCAATATAAGTTTCTTATGCCAAACTAAGTGTCCATTACCCTAAAGTCATTAAATTTACAATTTTGAAGTGTCCTAATGGTTTCCCTAACTTATGAGATGTTTTTTGAAAGTATTGGTATATATGAATTATCATTCTCATTCATTCCTCACCTATAAAATACATATTAACTCATAATACAATGCACCAAAAACATTCAATCAGGAATTCAAGTAAGCAAAGATTCCCTATTCTTTTCTACTTCAATATTAGTTATAGGTATAACCCATATACAAGTATAAAGTACTAAAGGAGCATCCCATGAGACATATTTTCTAAATTAAAAGTTAGGTCACTATATGTACTTTATTATAACAAATTACATTCTTATTCACACATAATCCAACACATAGGTGAGAAATAAATAGGTATAAGTCCATATTTAGAGCATTAGAGTGTAGGTAATGCCTATTAATAGAGGGGGCCTTGGGGAAACTTGACATTGCATCCTTACTAACCCATTTTTCCATAATCACTCCAAGAGTGAGTAACTTATGGTTTTGATCATTTGGGAAAGAAAGATAGATTGAGTGCAACATCTGAGTATACTAGAGCAAAGGTGATATAAAACCTAACAAATTTTAGGAGGTCACACCCAGATCTAATTAGTATTCCATACTGGGCACTTACATCCAACTCAAATAGGTGCATAAACACGACCATCTAGATCCAATGAAATTTTTTGAGGCCACATAATGAAAATTTAAAGAATATAATGATTGATATAGAATATAGATCTAGTCTACATCTAGCCTATTCCTTATTAGATCTGCATGTGTAATATAAACTAGATAAGTAATCTTATTTTTCATTTATTTCAATATTAACTAAAAGTAATACTTACTATTTTTATCATATCTTATAATTTAAATTCATAATATTGTTTATCTAAGTTTGAAATTAATTGGCCTGTTATAGATCTAGTTATCATCCTTGTGCTTATTTATTTAAATATTTTTAACCCTATGTTATATTAATCCATCTCAATTTAGGGTTAAAAAATAACCAACATATGTATTATTTCCTTGAGGAATTTGTTGTAGTTTACTTACTATGAATGAATTATTTTTTCAATAAAGCATTTATGGAAGTTTTAAATTTTAATGTTTTACATCTGATAAATTATGTTCTAATGGTTTGTATGTGTTTGTTTTATTCAAATTATATTCAATCAATTTTATTTTATTTTCAATATATCTCTTATTTAAACTTTCAAAAATCTTATACTACTATTTGAATATTATATTTCAACATAAGTGGCATAAATATGATATCTTTTATATGATGAATTGAGTTTACAAATAAAAATATAGATGATTTATTATTTACATGTTTCCCTAAATAAAGTTGTTTATTTAATTTTTCAAGGTATGCTTATGATATTTCATCTAAATTATTTCCTCTTTCTCTATTTAAAGAGTTATAGTTTGTAATGTCAAGTTTATAATTTAATATCTTTTTTACTAAAATTTTGGATACTTTTATTGTGTAAAATGAAAGACATGGATATAAGATAGAATAATATGTTTGCATTTAATAATTACTACCACTTGTTCAATTAATGTTTTATCTCATTTTCATACTTTATTTTTTTTAGTTCTTGTAGATACTACATCTGAATTATATATCACCTCAGTATTGTATACATGGCAAATAATTCTCATGGTTATACCCTTTGCTTCCTAGACCTTTTTATTGTTGAAATTATTGAATCTATTATATCTTATGAATATTTATTGTCTCTTAGTTTTATCATATGTTATTCTAATGACCAGGACTTTTATGTTGTGAAAATTTCTATAAACCTGATTATTATCATATTATATAAGTTTTGGACCTATATATGTTTTATAATTTCCCAAACACTTGAATTCTATCTAGACACCTATGTTGACATAAGTTTCATGTGAAAAAGTAAGTTTATAGTGTCCTAAAGTCATCAAATTTGGAATTATAACATGTCTTGATGGTTAGGCTAAGTGCTTTAATGTGATATATTTCATGAAATGATTGGTATATATGCATGATTGATCCTCATTCATTCCTCACCTAGAAAATACATAGAAATTCATAAGGTAACTTGCCAAAATAACTCAATCAAAAATTAAAGTGAGAAAATCTTCTTTTTTATTCCCATTTCAATATAAATAATAGGGACAACACATCTAACAGTCTAAAGTACTGAATGAACATCCCATGATCCATATTTTATAAGTTACAAGTTAGGTCACTCTATGTATTTGATTATCACACATTTCATCCTTATGTACACACAAGACAACATGTATGGGTGAAATATATAATTCTAAGGCCCTATTCATATTATTATCTATGTAGGTAGTGGTCATTGATAGATCAGTTCTTGGGAAATCTTGACATTGTGATCCCATTAAGGAATTTTTTCCACAATCACTCCAAGGGTGAAGAAACTAGGGTTTGATAATTTTACATATAAAAATATCCTATGAATGAGATATAAATAAACTAAGTAAAAGGAAATAGAAAACCCATAAATTTTTAGGTGGTCATACCCAAATCTAGTCACTATTCTTTACTAGACACCTATGTCCAACTTAGCCAGTAACATCAATATAATTATCTAGATTTGACACAAGTGTCTAAGGCCATAGAGTGAAAATTTATATAATATAATGATTTTACCATAATATATACCTATTCCACTTCCATCCTATTTCAACCTAGATCTACATGTGCATAGTAAACTAGCCAATTACAACATCCATCTATCTATCATGTTATTAGAGATATGGGTCATCCCCACATACCAATAACCCTCTTGATGATCACATCATCATTTCATACTTATAATAGGGAAAAAATTCTGTATTGACATAATTTTTCCTTTCAATAAATACTATTATTATAACATCTTACATGAGAAACAAAAATACTTCAACCAATTACTAGTTTTAAAACCTCTATCAACTCAAACTATGTGTAAAACTCCCTTTGTGATTTATCAAAATTCAGATCTTAATGATCAAAATGTGTAATATATTTTCTAAACTATAAAAAAAATTCAAGTACAGATTATAAATATTGATCAAAATTCTATGAAATAACCTTTTGCTATTGATTCAAAACAGGTGTTTCATATTTCTCTTAAATTTAAAATATATTTTCACCCATTTCCAATAGATTTTGTTTGCACCTAAGTTTAAATTTTATGAAGACAAGTGTGATTCTAAACAAAAATATTCAATATTTATATCTAGCATGCCTTTGATATGCCTCCAATGAATTTTTTTTGACTAAAATATTCGCAAGGATCCTCGAGGATTATGATTTAAGGTAGTATATGACTTACCAATCAAATTAGTAAAAGAACTAAAACCTCTTACAGATTAGTTTTTGGCACACTTCTTTATCAACATTATCAAAAATCTTTCTTATGCCCAAATTATAAAATTAAAATAAGGAACCAATGAACCTATTAATGAATATGTCATAATATATGAGAAAATGCTAGATAAAATGACCTATACAATGGAAAATAAAGAACTTAAAGATATCTTCAAGCATAGTTTTATTTCCCCATTACATGATTCCATTATTTTCAAAACTTTCAAATCTTTCAATGACTTATGCCATATTATTCATGATCATGAAATGAAAATTATCTCATTGAACAAACTTGATATGTATCAAACACACTAACTACATCAAATATAAAGTTGACTATCATAACAAGTTATAAGGTGAAGATCACATAACATAAAAAGGAAGCAACTACTAAATTTAATATAGTGTCACAATAATGTAATCTACTTATGTTATCTAATACACCAAGGAGATAATTTACATTCTTATCTAAATCTCCATATTTTATACTTATGAAGCTTGTGGAGTGTCACTTTATATATCTCCCTCATCCTATATAGGTTGATATGAGTTGACATATACCCAAAGGATATGATTCAAATTCTTATTGTGACTATCACTAAGGACTTGGGCATTATACAAACAAAATTTTTAACTTGAAGCATCATATTTAAGACCTTATTAATGACCAAAATATTGAATTTTATATTCCTCTAAAGTAATCAGGTTTACAACTTGGTGATAAATACAATCAAAATATATTTATCAATCCTTTGGTTGACCATTATAAGGATAAACTAGAAGCTAAAATGACATATAATACATATCGTCCTTGATCACATTATGTCCACCCATTAAATGGTTTTATTGGTAATTATACATGATATATATATATATATATATATATATATATATATATATATATATATATATATATATATATATATATTATGGTTAAGATACCTTCTATTACTTTCAATGACAGTGAGATTGTTGATGATGATTTAGATATTCATTCCTTATTCTTTAGAACATACCTTGATCACTAGCATATACATAGTGTTATGATTAATAACAATGAAAATGAGAATGTTTTAACAATGACATTATTTATGTTTTTGGGTTATAAAAATTATTATTTACAACTTTCAACAAAACTAGTTAGATCATTCTATGTGACCTCAAAATAGGTTTTTGGCAAGATTCACTTACCTTTATAGGTATATATGATATGTTATTGGGACGACCTTATATACAGACACTTTTGGTAACTAAATATTAGGAAGAATGTCATGGGAACATGTATTTCACACTTGAAAATTTTAAAATTAGCCTAATTACATAATTAAATGATTTATATGCATAGTGTGATAGCATTCTATACATTGGTACCATTGTTATACCTAGGTATTGTCTTGAGACATATATGAGGTGAACATGCCATGTAAATATCACCTTAAATTACAAATTTAAAATCAATTTTAGATTCCAAATACTTCTATGGATTTTAACATATGGCATGATGGAATTTTTTAGAGTTTTATTAAGTCAATATATTGTTATAGTTGGTTCACATTTTCACAAGGTTGACATGATTAAATCAATTAATTTTATCAATTTTATAGGTTATACTTGATTGAATCATATAATTTCACTAGATATATAGTGTGATTTTATTGGTTCACTCATACTCATGAGGTTATAAATATGATTAGGTTTCATGGTTGAGTTAACCTCAACTGCTTGGTGGGAATTCACCTTTTATCTAAGGTTGGGGTCAAGTTATCCACTGGTATTTTTATATATGCACTTATAGGTGTTATATGTTCAATAATATCAATTTTAATAATTCATAATGAAACATATTTTCAAATCAAATTGATAAAAGGCAAGATAATCACATTGATACATATGTGTACTCTTAACCTTGCTCTTTTTACATTCAAAACTTTTAAATGATTTCAATTTTAGATTATATGCATGGATTATATAATGTAACATGATATTGTTTGAAGGTAATTCAAAAACAAATAACTAAAGTTGGACTCATGAAAATACAAGGTGTGTTATACACAGCCATGTATGTACTTATTTTTTTTTTTTGATTATGATTTTCATTACTAGATTAAAGAGGGGGAATGTAGATATTAAATGTGAATTATATAACACCTTAATGTTGTATACTTGGTAAGTAATTTTCATGGTTGTATCCTTCAATTCCTAGAATTTAATTCTACCAAAATACTCACATTCATTATCTCGTTTTCTTATATATCTTAGTCCAATCATATTTTATTCTAAATACCATGCATTATATGCTATGAAAAATTCTATAAACATGATTATTATCATCCTATGAAATTTTTGGACATTTAACTATTTTCTAGCTTCCCAAACCCTTATGTCCCAATTAGACACTTACATCGATGCAAGTTTCATGGGCCAAACTAAGTGTCTAGCACCCAAAAGTCATCAAATTTGTAATTATAATGTGTCATTGTGGTTGGTCTAAGTATTTTAATGTAATAAATTTCTTGAAAGGATTGGTATATATGCATGATCAATCCTCATTCATTCCTCACCTAGAAAATAACTAAAAAATCACAAGGCAACTTACCAAAAGCACTCAATCAGGTGTTCAAATGAGAAAAGAGTCCACTTTCTTTTCTATTTTAATATCATTCATAGGGACAACCCATATATAGGTCTAAAGTACTGAAGGATCATCCCATGGGACATATTTACATGTTACAAGATAGGTAACTCTATGTACTTATCACACATTTCATCCTCATGTACACACAAGCCAACACATAGGGCAAAACTACAAAGTCTAAGGCTTGCTTCAGAGTATTGGATATGTAGGAACTGCCCTTTAATAGATGTTTCCTTAGGGAATCTTGAAAATATGATCCCACTAACCCATTTTTCCCATATTCACTCTAAGGGTAAGGAAGGTAGGGTTTGATCAGTTGACAAGGAGTGACAACCTATGTATGAGATTTGAGCACACCAAATCAAAGATAAAAAAGCTAGAACGTCCCAAGTGGTTGAGCCTAGATCCTATCACTATTATGTACTTTAAATATGAATCCAAATTAGACACTAATATAAAAACAACAATATATATTTGATGCAATCATCCAAAGCCACATAATGAAAATTTATAGAATTTGATGATTGATCCAAAATCTAGATCTAGTCTAGTTCCATCTTGTTTCAACCTATATTTGCATGCATAATAAAATAACTATGTACTATGTTTTTAATTTATTTTAATATAAATAAATTACTTTACTTACTATTTTTATCATATCTCAACATTTTAATTCACAACATTGCTTATCTAAGTTTTTAATTAATTGACTTGTTATAGATCTATTTATCACCCTTGTACTTATTCATTTCTATATTCTTAACCCTATACTATATTGAATAATATCAATTTAGAGTTTAAAACTAACTTGAGATGATTAGTATAAAGTATTAATTGTATGATATAGTATAGAATATACATCACTGATTTTACCCTTTATGATGATAGGCCTTCAACTTATGTTAATTACTTTTATACAAATCTAGACATGAATCTTGATTTTACTTGGAGTGGGCCCTTAGATATTTTATGCCTCAACTTCAAAACTTGTATCTTCGTATGAAATTTAGAAAATATCTAGATTAGTCTTTGAAGCACAATTTAAATTTAGTTTATAAAAATTAGGATATACCACTAAATGTTTCCTAGAGTGGACCCTTAAATGCATTCCTTGAAGGTCATCCATGTATGAGCATTCTTTTCTTTTTCCTTTTTTAATTTATGATTGTTGCAAAGTGTCTACCTCTTATATAAATTCAATTATTTGTGTGTTGAGTATTTTTAATTATCCTGCCTATGTTAAATTCATACGAATCTTAATTTTATTAAAAAAACATTTTAGTTAAATTATCTCAATTATTTTTCATTTTTAATATCATAACAATATATTGAGATACTTATGTCCCATAAAGCACTTAAATGAAAGGAAAATTCTTGTTATATTTTGTAGTAATCATATAAATACCAGAGACTAATACTAAGCATAAAATATTAAGAGGAATATAAGATTCAAATAGGAATTCACGAATCATAAAATATGAGGTCAAATGATCCTAATAATGTAATTTATCATGTACTATGTTCAAGTGTCAATTGACCTTATATAGATTTGTAAAACCACTTGAAAGTGAAACATTAAAAACTAAACATAACCAAGTGAAATTTGATGTATTCATCCATACTTAGAATACCAATTTGATTATCATATCTATAACAAATTTATATTCCAAAATAAAATAAATCAATGAGAATAAAAATAAATTAATTAATGGTTACTTAATGAATTTGGTCCTTTAGTTTTTTGGTTAAGATGTTAACATTTATAGTGGGTAATTATTGTTTGTCTAAACTAAATACAACTCTGTTATCATTAATGACGGAAAAATCAATATCATCCTTGACCCATGCAAAGAATAAAATGCTTAAAATGAATAAGGGGATGATGCTAGCATGGATGTTAATCTAGATACAAATAATGATGTCTATGCATTTAAATCATTTATAGACTATAATTACCCATAGATGATAACTTAAATATGATTAATGTAAAATTCCTCCCACTATAAATAACATTTAACCATATTTTTTTAATAAATAAAAATGAACAAGTGGAGGGGGATAAGGATGAATATTAAAATGTTTAGTAAATGACACAAACCATTTTCTTGGTGATGTTAAAAGAAATAGGTTTTTTAGAATGGACACCGACCCATTACAAAAGGATACTTTAATTTTATAAATTTTATTGAACTGTTATAAAATAATAATCAAATTATTATGTGGTATATATTATTATTTATTAAATAGATATTTATGTTGATGTTTATTATAAAATATATATATATATATATATATATATATATTTATTATATAGGTATTTGGTGGTGATCTTGATAGAAATATTTTATTAAAGAATGGGTAGACATGCATTATCAAATGGCCACCCAATATAATAGGATATTTTAATTTTATAAATTCCATTGAAATAGTCAAATAATAACCAAAATATTATGTGGTTTATGTTGTTTATTATATAGATATTTATGTTTTTGATTATTATATAGATATTAATTTTTTATTATTATTACTATTGGTAAATGGTCTTAAAAGGGACCATACCTAATACAAAAAGGATCAAAAGCCATATAGAACATGGAAAGCCATAATCAAGAAAGGCCCAAAGACCAGATAAAACTTAAGAACAAAAGAGGGTTTAAAAAGAGTGGGGACCAACACCTAGATACAAAGAAGAAAAAATAGAATAGACAAGAGAGATAAATAGTAGGGAGAATCCTACCAGATAACAACACCAAAACTGAAAAATAATAGCAACATCATAACATCAAAAAAACTAAGCTTCACTAGCTAAACTTGTTAAATCTATTCTTGAGTCCCTCCAAATCATTAAATATATTAGGAATATTATTTTGAGAAGGTTTTGTCATGTAAATTGTGGTTAGATAATAATTTTTACTAGTGCCACCCTTCCACAAGCCTAGATGCAAGTTGTTGAGAGTACAAACTTGCCTAACTTAAAACTTTAGGAACTCTAGAATGGCTTGTTACATGGCTAAATGATCATTCTTCTTTCTTATAATATTATTCATAGTTTCTTCCAAGGATTTCATTATTTTAAAAATGTATTTTATCTTAGTCCCAAAAAGGGAATGAATTATCCACCTTCTTATTTCCCTTATCAATAATCTTGTTGAGCTGTGTAACCTCCTTTTTGAGCTTACTGGTCCTTTCTTCTAGCAGCATAACTTAGGATTTGATTCCAAGTTCCTTGAGATTATAATGGGAGGTATAAATATCCATATTAGTATGTCCCATGTAAAGGAGACTCTTTTTAATGGAAATTTTCTTTCCCATGAGAAATCTAAGAGCCAGACCTTGGCCTTTATCACTACTTCTAATCACCCTCTTGGGAGGAGGAGAAGGTGAGGCATGAGATCTAGGATTCTTAGGCTTAACCCTTATCTAGGTAGGTGGTTTATATGAGGGATGTGGAAGATTAATATGGAATATAATGTTAGCTGAGATAATGTATTAGTGTTGATGCAATAGAAAAATAACCCCTTCATGAAGAGGCATGACATGCTTGTGTGTTTAAAATCATGAATACAGGCTTCCATGGAATTAAAAGTGTAATAATGGAGACTAAACCTTGGAAATTTTTGGAAATATTTTATGAATAGATGATGAAGCAATAGTTTGTTATACCTACCCTCCAAAGTCACATACCTCACCAACATACCAACCACCTCATCAAAAAGAGCAAACAGAGAGGAACACACAATACCAACTTTGATAAAGGTCAAGGTATTAACCATGAAACCATATAGAAGTATTTTATCCTTTAAAACCTTATAAAATTTATTTCTTAATAACTTTAATCCATCACTACTAAGACCAGTGATGAATGCAATAAGATCTTTGATGATAGAGAAGGTCTTTACTCTATAGATGATAACCTTGATCATCCAATTGTTGGAAAAAGAGATATAAATGTGGTTGTCATGTCCCTTAATATTCTACATAAAGATTATGAATCCTCCCACATTTAAATCCCTCTAAATTTCTTCATTTTCTTTCCAATTAAGGTCACATAAGGGCTCAACATGGCATTGAGTGCCACCCATGGCATTAGAAGGAGGTTCATGGCACATAGATAGTAATTATTAGTTATATGTATATTCCTAGTATTGAATGATTAATAATATAATCTAATTTTTAGATAAAATATTTTGGATACAAATTTTTTAATGCTTTGGGATCCAAAACCATTCACACAATTGTACCCAAAATCTTTTCTCCAAATGTGACATGGACTGTGGAAATAATTTTACTCTTATTAAATAATTTTTTATTTTAAAGATAATATTATAACAAGGTCATGATATGCCAAGTACATGAGGGGGTTATAATGTGATTAAAAACATCATAAATACTATTTATAAAGAGGACTTATTAACAACCTAAAGAGTATGCTAACATGTTAAGTAAAATATTATTAATTGTTTCATTTTAAAAGTTTACATGTTTTTATCTTTGGATGGTGATAAAAAAAATCCCATTTTAGGGACAAAGGCAAAAAAATATTTTATTTTCTCTTCTATGACAATATAAATTCTAAAATTCAACAAGTTCACATCATGGAAAGTAAGGGAATGTTGGAATATGGCTACTCACACCAGTACATAGTGTAATGAAATTACTTATATTTTCACATAGAATGACTTTATATCACATATAATAAGTAAATATGAGAGATCACATAGAAACAATTGATAGTAGAGAAGAATACTAGATAATATAATAAAGCCACTTCAATACTTTGAAAATGATATAATATTTCTTATTATCATCATCGACAAGTTTGGGACCTATACCTATTTTTAAACTTTCTAGGAATTTATGTTCCCTAGCTATACGCCTATGTCGATGTAAGTGTCCTATACAAAACTAAGTGTCAAGTAACCTAGAGTCATTAAATTTGTAATTATAACACATCCTTATGGTTAACATATGTGATTTAATGTGAGATATTTATTTAAAGGATTGATATATATACATGATAAATCCTCATTCACTCCTCACCTAATAAAGACCTATAAAATCACAACGCAACTCACCAAAAGAATTAAATCAAGCATTCAAGTGAGAAAAGCTTCTCAATTCTTTCTTATTTCAATATCATTTATACAGACAACTTGTATACATGTCTAATATACTTAAATAAAATCCCATGATCCATATTTTCCAAGTTACATGATAAGTAACTCTTTTTATATACTTATCACATATTGCATCCTCATTCACACATAATCCAATAGGTAGGGGATAACTACGTAAGTTTAAATCCCTCTTCAAAATATTTAATATGTAAGCAGTGCCCATCTATAGAGGGGTCATATGGGTAGCTCAACACTATCTGCCCACTAATCCATTTTTCCACAGTCACTCCAAGGGTGATTAATTTAGGTTTTAGATGATTTGGTAAAGAGTGACAACCTATGCATGAGATCTTAACATACCAGAGTAAAGGGCAAATAAAACCTAGCAATTTCTAGGTGGTCACACCTAGATCTAGTCACTATTCTATAATGGGCACTTACATCTAAATCAGATACATACATAAACTCAATCATTTATATTTTACATAAAATTTTAAGGCCAAAAAGTGCAAAATTATAGAATGTTATGATTGATCTAGAATCTAGATCTAGTTTAATTTTAGCCTATTCCATATCAGATCTACGTGCACATAGTAAACCAACCAATACTCTTATTTTTCATTTATTAAAATCTTAATTAATATTTTAATCATATCTTAACATTTAAATTTGAAACATATTTATTTGAGTTTATCATTAATTTCCCTGTTATAGATCTATTTATCACCCTTGTTCTTATTTATTTCCATATTCTTAGCCTTATACTATATTTATCCATCTAAATTTATGGTTAAACATTTGGTAAACCCACATATTTATGAAAACCTAAGCTTTCCCTATGGTATTTAACCTTTTGATATTTTTCATTGTTGTAGTTTTACACATTTGTTATCATTTTTGTGTAACCTAGGCATAACCCTATATTAGCTAGTGTTTTTTTCAAACACCTAGACCTTCCTCATATTTCACATAATATGGATAAAACCAAATAAGAAACCAATATTACACCTAATTAATATGCTAGTAATTAAATTTAATCACATATTGAATATGTTATAATAGTTACTTTTGAATCTTATGGAGTGTCACCTCATATCTCATGCTCATTCTATAGAGGTTGATATGGGTTGAAATATACCCAAAGGATATGATTTAAATGATTATTGTTAATTTCATCAAGGCCTTAAGAATTCTATGAACTGATGTTTTATCTTGGATCATAATAACTAAAACCTTATCAATGACAAAATAATTACATTTGATGATCCTCCAAAGGAATCATATTCACAACCTAGTGATTACCATAATTTGATGATATTTAACAATCCTTTACAAGACCATTCTAAGAAGGAACCAAAATTAAAAATTTCATATAATACAAATCCTCCTCTACCACATTATGGGCCTCCTTTATATAGGATTATTAGTACTTATAGACTGTATACACCTCTTATGGTTTAAAGACTATATATTAATTTTGATGATAATGAGATTGTAGATGATGACTTAGATATTCATTCATTAATAATTTGATAATACCTTAGTCATAGAACTATACGTACAATGCACATTATTAATATATCTAGATAACTTAAACATGTTCATATTATTTCTTCTTCAAATAAACAACAAATCATTTAATGATGGGTTCCATGAACCCCCATTCATTTTATTGTTTCCTGATGACCATGAATTCTTATTATATATATGCATAGAATTACATATCTTAAATGCCAAATATTACACCTAAACATGCTCCTTGGAAGTACCACTATTTCATTACACCAAGTTCCCAATGGGGAGATATCTATGATAATTCTTTGGATGTGACGTTAGGACATTCTTTTCTTTTCCAATATATCAAAACTACCAAAAATATTTAAAACATTTATATGTTATAATCGCTCTTTGGAATATTTATTTCTAGTTCCATGTTGGTATATACCGTATCATTCCTTTATATATACACATATGTTTATTTCATATTTTTAGCATGATAAATGCATACCCATGCACATGGTATATGTACTTTTAGATGTTGGGCCTTCTTTCCACTCATGTCATATGGACATTGGTGGAATTCACTTATTCAATCATGATACACCCAGGTTACATTATTATATGATAATTTTCCATTACCATGTTTGAGATTATATACTTAAGCATGCCCTTATCCATTCTTATATATTTCATAGTGTACCTGATATATGATGTTAGGGACTAGTATGATATGTTTATGTTGGTTTCTTATGTTCCATGATTTTAATTTATGCACTTACTTATGTATCTTATCTATCTTTTTTGATTATTTGAATATGCTTTATTTTTTGTGGCCCCCATGCCTTTGTTCCATTTATTTGACATTTAAATATGATATTACTTACTTTGTAGACATTTGACTAAGTCATGTTCCTTTGATTGTGTGTAATTTGAACATGCCCCTTATTTGAGGTCTCATTAGAATATTATATATTGATCTAGTTTTGAGTGCTCTTGTGTGATTTATTTCTTATTGAGATTATATTATTACTATATTTATATTATCATGATCTGTATTAGGAATTTGAGGCCTTTATGTTATCATATTCTATGTGCTTCAATGATATATTTACCTATACATGTTTCTTTTTTGTGCTACATGACACATTAATAGACTATATAGTTATATTATCATTTTGATGTAAGTTGACCATAATTTTATACTTCCCATCATCTCAAAAGGGATGGGGGATATATGTGGGGGCATGTCGTAGAGGCATGGATTTCACACCTTCATAGTTTTAGATTCAGTGGGGTCACATTATGGAAATATGTCCTCCATTATTATACCAACTATTAGTTTTATATTTCATTGGGGGAATGTCATGGTAACATGTCTTCCACACTTGAAAAAAAAATATTGGCCAACATTCTTAAATTAGTTAGAAAAACATTTATGGAAACATTCTATACATTAGTACCATTGGTATATTGAGGTTTTATCTTGAGACATACATGAGGTTCATATGCCATGTAAAACGCACCTTAAATAGCAAAATCAATAATTAGTTTCATATTTAAAATACTTCTATCGACTTTAGCATATATTAAGATAGACTTTTATGGACTATTATTGAGTCAATGTACTAGATTAGTTGGTTCACCTTTTGGAAAGGTTGAGATGATTAAATAACTAAATATTATCAACTTTATAATTTAAATTTGATTAAATCAGATATCTTCACTAGATATATAGTATGATTTTATTTTACCACTCACGCTCACCAAGTTATAAGTATGATTGGGTTTTATGGTTGAGTTAACCTCAACTATCAAGCAGTAATTAACCTTTTCTCCAAGGTTAAGGGAACATTTCCTCCAATGTCTATATATATGAACTTGTAGTATTTAAATTTTTCCTAATCTTACTTTCAATGATTCATAATGAAACATATTTTCAAATCAAATTTCTAGAAGGAAAGATGGTTATGTTAATACACAGTGGTGTACTCCTAACCTTTCTTGATTTATTTTAAAACATTTCAACTTCTTTCATTTTAAATTATAGGAACTAATTATATTGTAATATTATCTTATTTTTATGAAATTCATCATAAAATCAATCAATTTGAACTCACAAAAAGACAAGGTGTATTATACACACGTAGATAAATATTTATTTCTTTTAAACTAGTATTTCATTACTAGATTAAAGGGGGAAATATAGATACTAAATATGAATTATATAACAAATTAGTCTTATATACTTATAAATTATTACTCATTGTTGTACCTTTTAGTTATTAAACATTCTTATTTATGAAATGCTCACATCCAATATCTCTTATGCTTGTTGTTTATCTCTTAGTCTAACCATATGTTATTATGATGACCAATCCTTCTATACTATGAAAAATGTTATAAATCTATTTATTATCATCCTCTGTATGTTTTGGACTTGTACCTATTTTTTATCTTCTTAGACACTTTCATCCTAACTACACACCTACATCAATATAAGTTTCTTGTGCCAAACTAAGTGTCCATTACCCTAAAGTCATTAAATTTACAATTTTGAAGTGTCCTAATGGTTTCCCTAACTTATGAGATGTTTTTTGAAAGTATTGGTATTTATGCATTATCATTCTCATTCATTCCTCACCTATAAAATACATATTAACTCATAATACAATGCACCAAAAACATTCAATCAGGAATTCAAGTAAGCAAAGATGCCCTATTCTTTTCTACTTCAATATTAGTTATAGGTATAACCCATATACAAGTATAAAGTACTAAAGGAGCATCCCATGAGACATATTTTCTAAATTAAAAGTTAGGTCACTATATGTACTTTATTATAACAAATTACATTCTTATTCACACATAATCCAACACATAGTCGAGAACTAAATAGGTATAAGTCCATCTTTAGAGTATTAGAGTGTAGGTAATGCCTATTAATAGAGGGGGCCTTGGGGAAACTTGACATTGCATCCTTACTAACCCATTTTTCCATAATCACTCCAAGAGTGAGAAACTTATGGTTTTGATCATTTGGGAAAGAAAGATAGATTGAGTGCAACATTTGAGTATACGAGAGCAAAGGTGATATAAAACTTAACAAATTTTAGGAGGTCACACCCAGATCTAATTAGTATTCCATACTGGGCACTTACATCCAACTCAAATAGGTGCATAAACACAACCATCGAGATCCAATGAATTTTTTTGAGGCCACATAATGAAAATTTAAAGAATATAATGATTGATATAGAATATAGATCTAGTCTACATCTAGCCTATTCCTTATTAGATCTGCATGTGTAATATAAACTAGATAAGTAATCTTATTTTTCATTTATTTCAATATTAACTAAAAGTAATACTTACTATTTTTATCATATCTTATAATTTAAATTCATAATATTGTTTATCTAAGTTTGAAATTAATTGGCCTGTTATAGATCTAGTTATCATCCTTGTGCTTATTTATTTAAATAGTTTTAACCCTATGTTATATTAATCCATCTCAATTTGGGGTTAAAAAATAACCAACATATGTATTA
Source organism: Torreya grandis (assembly GCA_037957365.1). Classification (NCBI taxonomy): domain Eukaryota; kingdom Viridiplantae; phylum Streptophyta; class Pinopsida; order Cupressales; family Taxaceae; genus Torreya; species Torreya grandis. The sequence continues at coordinate 410,515 of JARHVA010002413.1, forward strand.
TTTCCTTGAGGCATTTGTTGTAGTTTACTTACTATGAATGAATTATTTTTTCAATAAAGCATTTATGGAAGTTTTAAATTTTAATGTTTTACATGTGATAAATTGTGTTCTAATGGTTTGTATGTGTTTGTTTTATTCAAATTATATTCAATCAATTTTATTTTATTTTCAATATATCTCTTATTTAGACTTTCGAAAATCTTATACTACTATTTGAATATTATATTTCAACATAAGTGGCGTAAATATGATATTTTTTATATGATGAATTGAGTTTACAAATAAAAATATAGATGATTTATTATTTACATGTTTCCCTAAATAAAGGTGTTTATTTAATTTTTCAAGGTATGCTTATGATATTTCATCTAAATTATTTCCTCTTTCTCTATTTAAAGAGTTATAGTTTGTAATGTCAAGTTTATAATTTAATATCTTTTTTACTAAAATTTTGGATACTTTTATTGTGTAAAATGAAAGGCATGGATATAAGATAGAATAATATATTTGTGTTTAATAATTACTACAACTTGTTCACTTAATGTTTTATCTCATTTTCATAATTTATTTTTTTTATTTCTTGTAGATACTACATCTGAATTATATATCACCTCAGTATTGTATACATGGCAAATAATTCTCATGGTTATACCCTTTGCTTCCTAGACCTTTTTATTGTTGAAATTATTGAATCTATTATATCTTATGAATATTTATTGTCTCTTAGTTTTATCATATGTTATTCTAATGACCAGGACTTTTATGTTGTGAAAATTTCTATAAACCTGATTATTATCATATTATATAAGTTTTGGACCTATATATGTTTTATAATTTCCCAAACACTTGAATTCTATCTAGACACCTATGTTGACATAAGTTTCATGTGAAAAAGTAAGTTTATAGTGTCCTAAAGTCATCAAATTTGGAATTATAACATGTCTTGATGGTTAGGCTAAGTGCTTTAATGTGATATATTTCATGAAATGATTGGTATATATGCATGATTGATCCTCATTCATTCCTCACCTAGAAAATACCTAGAAATTCATAAGGTAACTTGCCAAAATCACTCAATCAAAAATTAAAGTGAGAAAATCTTCCTTGTTATTCCCATTTCAATATAAATAATAGGGACAACACATCTAACAGTCTAAAGTACTGAATGAGCATCCCATGATCCATATTTTATAAGTTACAAGTTAGGTCACTCTATGTATTTGATTATCACACATTTCATCCTCATGTACACACAAGACAACATGTATGGGTGAAATACATAATTCTAAGGCCCTATTCATATTATTATCTATGTAGGTAGTGGCCATTGATAGATCAGTTCTAGGGAAATCTTGACATTGTGATCCCATTAAGGAATTTTTTCCACAATCACTCCAAGGGTGAAGAAACTAGGGTTTGATAATTTTACATATAAAAATATCCTATGAATGAGATATAAATAAACTAAGTAAAAGGAAATAGAAAACCCATAAATTTTTAGGTGGTCATACCCAAATCTAGTCACTATTCTTTACTAGACACCTATGTCCAACTTAGCCAGTAACATCAATATAATTATCTAGATTTGACACAAGTGTCTAAGGCCATAGAGTGAAAATTTATATAATATAATGATTTTACCATAATATATACCTATTCCACTTCCATCCTATTTCAACCTAGATCTACATGTGCATAGTAAACTAGCCAATTACAACATCCATCTATCTATCATGTTATTAGAGATATGGGTCATCCCCACATACCAATAACCCTCTTGATGATCACATCATCATTTCATACTTATAATAGGGAAAAAATTATGTATTGACATAATTTTTCCTTTCAATAAATACTATTATTATAACATCTTACATGAGAAACAAAAATACTTCAACCAATTACTAGTTTTAAAACCTCTATCAACTCAAACTATGTGTAAAACTCCCTTTGTGATTTATCAAAATTCAGATCTTAATGATCAAAATGTGTAAGATATTTTCTAAACTATAAAAAAAATTCAAGTAAAGATTATAAATATTGATCAAAATTCTATGAAATCACCTTTTACTATTGATTCACAAGAGGTGTTTCATATTTCTCTTAAATTTAAAATATATTTTCACCCATTTCCAATAGATTTTGTTGCACCTAAGTTTAAATTTTATGAAGACAAGTGTGATGCTAAACAAAACTATTCAATATTTATATCTAGCATGCCTTTGATATGCCTCCAATGAATTTTGTTTGACTAAAATATTCCCAAGGATCCTCGAGGATTATGATTTAAGGTAGTATATGACTTACCAATCAAATTAGTAAAAGAACTAAAACCTCTTACAGATTAGTTTTTGGCACACTTCTTTATCAACATTATCAAAAATCTTTCTTATGCCCAAATTATAAAATTAAAATAAGGAACCAATGAACCTATTAATGAATATGTCATAATATACAAGAAAATGCTAGATAAAATGACCTATACAATGGAAAATAAAGAACTTAAAGATATCTTCAAGCATAGTTTTATTGCCCCATTACATGATTCCATTATTTTCAAAACTTTCAAATATTTCAATGACTTATGCCATATTATTCATGATCATGAAATGAAAATTATCTCATTGAACAAACTTGATATGTATCAAACACACTAACTACATCAAATATAAAGTTGACTATCATAACAAGTTATAAGGTGAAGATCACATAACATAAAAAGGAAGCAACTACTAAATTTAATATAGTGTCACAATAATGTAATCTACTTATGTTATCTAATACACCAAGGAGATAATTTACATGCTTATCTAAATCTCCATATTTTATACTTATGAAGCTTGTGGAGTGTCACTTTATATATCTCCCTCATCCTATATAGGTTGATATGAGTTGACATATACCCAAAGGATATGATTCAAATTCTTATTGTGACTATCACCAAGGACTTGGGCATTATACAAACAAATTTTTTAACTTGAAGCATCATATTTAAGACCTTATTAATGACCAAAATATTGAATTTTATATTCCTCTAAAGTAATCAGGTTTACAACTTGGTGATAAATACAATCAAAATATATTTATCAATCCTTTAGTTGACCATTATAAGGATAAACTAGAATCTAAAATGACATATAATACACATCCTCCTTGATCACATTATGTCCACCCATTAAATGGTTTTATTGGTAATTATACATGATATATATATATATATATATATATATATATATATATATATATATATATATATATATATATATATATATATATATATATATATATATATATATATATATCTTATGGTTAAGATACCTTCTATTACTTTCAATGACAGTGAGATTGTTGATGATGATTTAGATATTCATTCCTTATTCTTTAGAACATACCTTGATCACTAGCATATACATAGTGTTACGATTAATAACAATGAAAATGAGAATGTTTTAACAATGACATTATTTATGTTTTTGGGTTATAAAAATTATTATTTACAGCTTTCAACAAAACTAGTTAGATCATTCTATGTGACCTCAAAATAGGTTTTTGGCAAGATTCACTTACCTTTATAGGTATCTATGATATGTTATTGGGATGACCTTATATACAGACACTTTTGGTAACTAAATATTAGGTAGAATGTCATGGGAACATGTATTTCACACTTGAAAATTTTAAAATTAGCCTAATTACATAATTAAATGATTTATATGCATAGTGTGATAGCATTCTATACATTGGTACCATTGTTATACCTAGGTATTGGCTTGAGACATATATGAGGTGAACATGCCATGTAAATATCACCTTAAATTACAAATTTAAAATAAATTTTAGATTCCAAATACTTCTATGGATTTTAACATATGGCATGATGGAATTTTTTAGAGATTTATTAAGTCAATATATTGTTATAGTTGGTTCACATTTTCACAAGGTTGACATGATTAAATCAATTAATTTTATCAATTTTATAGGTTATACTTGATTGAATCATAAAATTTCACTAGATATATAGTGTGATTTTATTGGTTCACTCATATTCATGAGGTTATAAATATGATTAGGTTTCATGGTTGAGTTAACCTCAACTGCTTGGTGGGAATTCACCTTTTATCTAAGGTTAGGGTCAAGTTATCCACTGGTATTTTTATATATGCACTTACAGGAGTTATATGTTCAATAATATAAATTTTAATAATTCATAATGAAACATATTTTCAACTCAAATTGATAAAAGGCAAGATAATCACATTGATACATATGTGTACTCTTAACCTTGCTCTCTTTACATTCAAAACTTTTAAATGATTTCAATTTTAGATTATATGCATGGATTATATAATGTAACATGATATTTTTTGAAGGTAAGTCAAAAACAATGAACTAAAGCTGGTCTCATGAAAATACAAGGTGTGTTATACACAGCCAGGTATGTACTTATTTCTTTTTTAATTACGATTTTCATTACTAGATTAAAGAGGGGGAATGTAGATATTAAATGTGAATTATGTAACACCTTAATATTGTATACTTGGTAAGTAATTTTCATGGTTGTATCCTTCAATTCCTAGAATTTAATTCTACCAAAATACTCACATTCATTATCTCCTTTTCTTATATATCTTAGTCCAATCATATTTTATTCTAAATACCATGCATTATATGCTTTGAAAAATTCTATAAACATGATTATTATCATCCTATGAAATTTTTGGACATTTAACTATTTTCTAGCTTCCCAAACCCTTATGTCCCAATTAGACACTTACATCGATGCAAGTTTCATGTGCCAAACTAAGTGTCTAGCACCCAAAAGTCATCAAATTTGTAATTATAATGTGTCATTGTGGTTGGTCTAAGTATTTTAATGTAATAAATTTCTTGAAAGGATTGGTATATATGCATGATCAATCCTCATTAATTCCTCACCTAGAAAATAACTAAAAAATCACAAGGCAACTTACCAAAAGCACTCAATCAGGTGTTCAAATGAGAAAAGAGTCCACTTTCTTTTCTATTTTAATATCATTCATAGGGACAACCCATATATAGGTCTAAAGTACTGAAGGATCATCCCATGGGACATATTTACATGTTAAAAGATAGGTAACTCTATGTACTTATCACACATTTCATCCTCATGTACACACAAGCCAACACATAGGGCAAAACTACAAAGTCTAAGGCTTGCTTCAAAGTATTGGATATGTAAGAACTGCCCTTTAATATATGTTTCCTTAGGGAATCCTTAAAACGTGATCCCACTAACCCATTTTTCCCATAGTCACTCTAAGCGTAAGGAAGGTAGGGTTTGATCAGTTGACAAGGAGTGACAGCCTATGTATGAGATTTGAGCACACCAAATCAAAGATAAAAAAGCTAGAAAGTCCCAAGTGGTTGAGTCTAGATCCTATCACTATTATGTAATTTAAATATGAATCCAAATTAGACACTAATATCAAAACAACAATATATATTTGATGCAATCATCCAAAGCCACATAATGAAAATTTATAGAATTTGATGATTGATCCAAAATCTAGATCTAGTCTAGTTCCATCTTGTTTCAACCTAGATTTGCATGCATAATAAAATAACTATGTACTATGTTTTTAATTTATTTTAATATAAATAAATTACTTTACTTACTATTTTTATCATATCTCAACATTTTAATTCACAACATTTCTTATCTAAGTTTTTAATTAATTGACCTGTTATAGATCTATTAATCACCCTTGTACTTATTCATTTATATATTCTTAACCCTATACTATATTGAATAATATCAATTTAGAGTTTAAAACTACCTTGAGATGATTAGTATAAGGTATTAATTGTATGATATAGTATAAAATATACATCACTGATTTTACCCTTTATGATGATAGGCCTTCAACTTATGTTAATTACTTTTAGACACTTAGAAATTATAGTAACATATTTTATTTCTATTTTTATTTTCATTATTAGATGTTGTATGCCTCACCTTGAAAAAATGATCCTGGTATCAAATGTAGAAAAAACTTTAGATTAGTCTTTGAATCGTTAGTGAATTTCAATTTATACAAATCTAGACATGATTCTTGATTTTACTTGGAGTGGGCCCTTAGATATTTTATGCCTCAACTTCAAAACTTGTATTTCGTATGAAATTTAGAAAATATCTAGATTAGTCTTTAAAGCACAATTTAAATTTAGTTTATAAAAATTAGGATATATTACTAAATGTTTCCTAGAGTGGACCCTTAAATGCATTCCTTGAAGGTGATCCATGTATGGGCTTTCTTTTCTTTTTCTTTTTTTAATTTATAATTGTTGAAAAGTGTCTACCTCTTATATAAATTCAATTATTTGTGTGTGTTGAGTATTTTTAATTATCCTGCCTATGTTATATTCATACGAATCTTAATTTTATTAAAAAAACATTTTAGTTAAATTATCTCAATTATTTTTCATTTTTAATATCATAACAATATATTGAGATACTTATGTCCCATAAAGCACTTAAATGAAAGGAAAATTCTTGTTATATTTTGTAGTAATCATATAAATACCAGAGACTAATACTAAGCATAAAATATTAAGAGGAATATAAGATTCAAATAGGAATTCACGATTCATAAAATATGAGGTCAAATGATCCTAATAATGTAATTTATCATGTACTATGTTCAAGTGTCAATTGACCTTATATAGATTTGTAAAACCACTTGAAAGTGAAACATTAAAAACTAAACATAACCAAGTGAAATTTGATGTATTCATCCATACTTAGAATACCAATTTGATTATCATATCTATAACAAATTTATATTCCAAAATAAAATAAATCAATGAGAATAAAAATAAATTAATTAATGGTTACTTAATGAATTTGGTCCTTTAGTTTTTTGGTTAAGATGTTAACATTTATAGTGGGTAATTATTGTTTGTCTAAACTAAATACAACTCTGTTATCATTAATGACGGAAAAATCAATATCATCCTTGACCCATGCAAAGAATAAAATGCTTAAAATGAATAAGGGGATGATGTTAGCATGGATGTTAATCTAGATACAAATAATGATGTCTATGCATTTAAATCATTTATAGACTATAATGACCCATAGATGATAACTTAAATATGATTAATGTAAAATTCCTCCCACTATAAATAACATTTAACCATATTTTTTTAATAAATAAAAATGAACAAGTGGAGGGGAATAAGGATGAATATTAAAATGTTTAGTAAATGACACAAACCATTTTCTTGGTGATGTTAAAAGAAATAGGTTTTTTAGAATGGACACTGACCCGTTACAAAAGGATACTTTAATTTTATAAATTTTATTGAACTCTTATAAAATAATAATTAAATTATTATGTGGTATATATTATTATTTATTAAATAGATATTTATGTTGATGTTTATTTTATATATATATATATATATATATATATATATATATATATATATATATATATATATATATATATATATATATATATATATATATATATATATATATATATATATATATATATTATATAGGTATTTGGTGGTGATCTTGATAGAAATATTTTATTAAAGAATGGGTAGACATGCATTATCAAATGACCACCCAATATAATAGGATATTTTAATTTTTTAAATTCCATTGAAATAGTCAAATAATAACCAAAATATTATGTGGTTTATGTTGTTTATTATATAGATATTTATGTTTTTGATTATTATATAGATATTATTTTTTATTATTATTATTATTATTATTGGTAAATGGTCTTAAAAGGGACCATACCTAATACAAAAAGGATCAAAAGCCATATAGAACATGGAAAGCCATAATCAAGAAAGGCCCAAAGACTAGATAAAAATTAAGAACAAAAGAGGGTTTAAAAAGAGTGGGGACCAACACCTAGATACAAAGAAGAAAAAATAGAATAGACAAGAGAGATAAATAGTAGGGAGAATCCTGCCAGATAACAACACCAAAACTGAAAAATAATAGCAACATCATAACATCAAAAAAACTAAGCTTCACTAGCTAAACTTGTTAAATATATTCTTGAGTCCCTCCAAATCATTAAATATATTAGGAATATTATTTTGAGAAGGTTTTGTTATGTAAATTGTGGTTAGAGAATAATTTTTCCTAGTGCCACCCTTCCACAAGCCTAGATGCAAGTTGTTGAGGGTACAAACTTGCCTAACTTAAAACTTCAGGAACTCTAGAATGGCCTGTTACATGGCTAAATGATCATTCTTCTTTCTTATAATATTATTCATAGTGTCTTCCAAGGATTAAATTATTTTAAAAATGTATTTTATCTTAGTCCCAAAAAGGGAATGAATTATCCACCTTCTTATTTCCCTTATCAATAATCTTGTTGAGCTGTGTAACCTCCTTTTTGAGCTTACTGGTCCTTTCTTCTAGCAGCATAACTTAGGATTTGATTCCAAGTTACTTGAGATTATAATGGGAGGTATAAATATCAATATTAGTATGTCCCATGTCAAGGAGACTCTTTTTAATGGAAATTTTCTTTCCCATGAGAAAGCTAAGAGCCAGACCTTTGCCTTTATCACTACTTTTAAGCACCCTCTTGGGAGGAGGAGAAGGTGAGGCATGAGATCTAGGATTCTTAGGCTTAACCCTTCTCTAGGTAGGAGGTTTATATGAGGGATATGGAGGAATAATATGGACTATAATGTTAGCTGAGATAATGCATTAGTGTTGATGCAATAGAAAAATAACCCCTTCATGAAGAGGCATGGCATGCTTGTGTGTTTAAAATCATGAATACAGGCTTCCATGGAATTAAAAGTGTAATAATGGAGACTAAACCTTGGAAACTTATGTAAATAGTTTATGACTAGATGATGAAGCAATAGTATGTTATACCTACCCTCCAAAGTCACATACCTCACCAACATACCAACCACCTCATCAAAAAGAGCAAACAAAGAGGAACACACAATACCAACTTTGATAAAGGTCAAGGTATTAACCATGAAACCATATATAAGTATTTTATCCTTTAAAACCTTATAAAATTTATTTCTTAATAACTTTAATCCATCACTGTTAAGACCAGTGATGAATGCAATAAGATCTTTGATGATAGAGAAGGTCTTTACTCTATAGATGATAACCTTGATCATCCAATTGTTGGAAAAAGAGATAGAAATGTGGTTGTCATGTCCCTTAATATTCTACATAAAGATTATGAATCCTCCCACATTTAAATCCCTCTAAATTTCTTCATTTTCTTTCCAATTAAGGTCACATAAGGGCTCAACATGGCATGGAGTGCCACCCATGGCATTAGAAGGAGGTTCATGGCACATAGATAGTAATTATTAGTTATATGTATATTCCTAGTATTGAATGATTAATAATATAATCTAATTTTTAGATAAAATATTTTGGATACAAATTTTTTAATGCTTTGGGATCCAAAACCATTCACACAATTGTACCCAAAATCTTTTCTCCAAATGTGACATGGACTGTGGAAATAATTTTACTCTTATTAAATAATTTTTTATTTTAAAGATAATATTATAACAAGGTCATGATATGCCAAGTACATGAGGGGGTTATAATGTGATTAAACACATCATAAATACTATTTAGAAAGAGGACTTATTAACAACCTAAAGAGTATGCTAACATGTTAAGTAAAATATTATTAATTGTTTCATTTTAAAAGTTTACATGTTTTGATCTTTGGATGGTGATAAAAGAAATCCCATTTTAGGGACAAAGGCAAACAAATATTTTAGTTTCTCTTCTATGACAATATAAATTCTAAAATTCAAAAATTTCACATCATGGAAAGTAAGGGAATGTTGGAATATGGCTACTCACACCAGTACATAGTGTAATGAAATTACTTATATTTTCACATAGAATGACTTTATATCACATATAATAAGTAAATATGAGATATCACATAGCAAAAATTGATAGTAGAGAAGAATACTAGATAATATAATAAATCCACTTCAAGGGGGCAATGTCCAAAATAATACACTAAGAGAAAAATACTTAATATGATCATCAAAGACTAACCATTACCTCTTATATATAGTCTACTTAGCCATGGTTATTCCATAGGCTGACCTAATTGAGAACATAAATAAATGTAACAAGAATATAAAATAGGTATGTAAGCCATAATTCTACCACACATATCTCAAAACATGCCAAAGGTTAAGGGCATAACATGCCCCTCCCCTTAAAAACAATGTTTTCCTCAACATTGAGTCAACTTTGAATGTTTTTGCATAAAGGATTCACCCTCCCAAGTAGCATCTTCATAGGAAATATTTTTCCATTTGATCAAGTACTCTTTAATTGCTTGAGACTGCAACTGATTAGTGGGCATTTGAAGGATCACCTCAAGATCAAGAACAACTCTTCCTTCCTCATCTAATTCTAGTAACCTATTTTAGGTAACCAATTTGTATCCAATGACTTTATTTAGGAATGATACATGAAATAATATATGTATGGAAGTGGAAGAAGGAAACTCTAACTTTAAGGGCACACTACCAATTTTCTACAAGATCTTGTAAGGCCCATAATACTTAGGGGATAGATTTTTATCCCTTTTTTTATTACCTTAAGTACATCTACTTATATGGATGTAAGCAAAAAAAATCCCAATCACCAATGTCAAAGTGCCTTTCACTCCTATGTTGATCTACCTATTGTTTCATTTGATTTTGGGCCATGGCTAAATTATCACACAAATTGGCAAGGACCTCCTATTAATGGTGAATATATAGTTAAAATTCATGAACCTTAGGATGGACCTTCAAGGTTGAAGTGATGGATGTAAATTTACATCCATATAGTACCAAGAAAGGAGACATTTTGGAAGAACTATGAATATAATTATTATACCACCATTCAATAAGTGGCAATGAATGAACCAATTTATCTTGTTTATCAGAAACAAAACAATAGATATATCTTTCTAAACATTTATTTAATACCTTAGTTTTTCCATTAGATTAAGGATGATAGGATGAACTATGAGCCAATTGGATGCCCAAACATGCAACTAAATCATTCCAAAAATTACTAGTGAAGATGGGATCTTGATCATTGATAATGATCTTCGGGGTACCATGCAATTTTTGTAATTGTATTGAAAAAAATATAAGCTATTGTACTAGAAACAAATGGCTATGATAAAGAATAGAAATGAGCATACTTATTGAGATGACCTACCCAAACCATGATAATATTTTCACCATCAGATCTTGGTAACCTTTTAATGAAATCCATAGACACCTCTTCCCATTATCGGCTCAAGATGGATAAAGGCTACAAAATACCTAGGGTTTTGATCGTTTATCCTTTATTTCATTGATAGATCATACATTCAGCCACATATTTCTAGACATCCCCCTTAAGTCCTTCTCAAAAAAATATTGCTTGATTCTATGATAGGTTTTCAATAAAAATACATATCATGGGTGTATTTTCAACTTATAAACCTTTCTTTCAACTAAAAGGCTCACATATGGTATCTTTTTATGCCTAATTTATTATCTCTTAGTTGATCTACATATTCTAATGTCTCAAACCTACTATATTTTTAAAAATTATATAAACCTACTTATCTTCCATCCCTACAAGTTCTAGACCTGCACCTATTTTTCAACTTCCCAAACACTTGCATCCTAGTCAAATGCTTGCATTGATGCAAGTGTCTTACCATAACGCAAGTGTCTGATGTCCCAAATTCAGCAAATTTAGAAATGAGACATATCCTAAAGTTAATATTAAGTGATATAATGTGATATATTCTCCAATAGTATTTGTATAAATATAATATCAAAATTCATTCATTCATAACTTTGAAACTTCTTACCTACTCACAAGGAAACCTACAAAAAAAATTCTATCAAAAACTCAAATGAGAAAAGCTTCTTTAATTTTTCCTATTTCCATATCAGTCATAGGGACATCAAATTTATAGGTCTAAATTATTGAAGTGACATCCCAATATCTATATTTTATAATTTAAATTATAGGTCACTATTGTACTTGTTTATCATAGATTTCATGATTCACACAAAAGATAACATGTAGAAGATAACTACATAAGTCTAAGGCCCACGTAAGAGTATTGGTAATGAAGGTAATGCTCACTAATAGAGGTGTATATAAGGTAGTTTGAATCCATGTCCACACTAACCAATTTTTCCCACATCCAACATGAATATGAAGAACTAGGTTTTTTATATTTGACAAGGAGCAATAATCCATGACCTAGATCTGAATGCATAAAATTGAAGGTGAAACAAAACCTAGAATCATACATGTGATCACATATAGATTCAATAGTTATTATATAATATACTAATGCATCTAATTAATATAATATAATTTATGTAATCATAAATCAATTCAAGTTTCTATAACTACAAAGGCATAATTTATAAAATTAGGCACCTACTATAGAATTTAGATCTAGTCCATTTTATGCCTGTTCTAGATTCAAATTATTATTAGAGTTATAACTAACTATATTATTTTCATTTTTGTTTCAATATTTGGTATATTTACACTTTCTATATTTATCATCTCAACATAATAAATTTAGTATATGTTTTATCTAAGTTTTACAAATAATTAGCATACTCTAGAGATAATCTACCATCCTTATGCCATAGGCTATATCTTCCCCCCTTAACCCTAGATTCACCCTATCTATATTATATGGTTACACATTTGATGAAATCACTTTATGTGAATGAGAAAAATATGATTCATAGTGTTTTCTATCAGTAAAGGTTTAGTTTGTTGTTCAAATTATGCAATTTTTCATTTCTATGCAATGGAAAATAGTAATAAAAAAACTTGATTTCAAATGTAAGATAAACAAACATTGATCATTCATATCAATAATAAAAAGGGCTCAATATATGAACTTTTTTTATGTTACAAGAGATAAAATTAGTAATCATGATAAGGTTAAGGCTTCCTCACCTAGTGATGGTGACTCCTTAAAAGATACAACAATTGATTCCATACCAATCAATCTACCTACATCTATTAGAGGCATGGGTTATGTTTTTTAGTATTTATTCTTGAAACTACTATTGACACATCTTATATGGGAAACCTAAATCATTTAACTCAAATACCAATTTTAATGCCTATATATACCAAACTTATGGGTATACCTGCTTTGGCAACTCCTCAAATATATAGTCTAAAATAAAAAGAGGTGCAATCTCTTGTCAAAATAATATTTTTTTGAAGACTAACGTCACAAATATTGAAAAAAATTATATGAAATCACCTTATGTTATTTATTCACAAGAAATGTTACATAATCCTCGTACACTAGAGATATCTTTGCAGCACTTTCCACCTAGGTTTATTGTACATAAATATGCATTTTATGATATCAAGGGTGATCTTGAATAACATATTCAATATTTTTATGTGGCATGCCTTGATTATTCCTCTAATGATAAAATTTTGACCAAATTATTTATAAGGAACCTCAAGGATTATGATTTTAGTTTTTTTCTATGATTTACCAACTCAATTAATAAACACTTCAAACCCCTCCTGGATCATTTTTTGACATACTTATCTATTGAAGTTACCAAAAAGGTTTCCTATGCAAAAATTAAAAAAATAAAATAAGAAACTAATGAACCTATCAATGAATATGTCTTTAGATATGAGATAATTTTTGATAAAATGATCAGTTCTATGGTAGATATAGAACTCCAAGACATATTAAATCAACTTTGATTTCCCCATTGCATGAGTATTAAAATGAGAAAACTTAAGCATGTCATAAATAAACCAACTATATCTACATCTAATACCATGTTTTATATCAAAACAAGTTATAAGGTTAAACTTCTCAAGCCTAGAAATTAAATAACTACCATGGTTAATGTGGCTTCACAATAACCTAATTAGCTTATCATATCTGATGCACCATAGAGATAACTTACATGACTACTTAAGTCTCCCACTTCATTGCTCTATTGACTTGTATAGTGTCACCTTATATATCTTCCTTATCCTATAGACATTGGTATGAGTATACCTCTACCCAAAGGGTATGATTCAAATGCTTATTATGATTATCACCAATGCTATGGGCATTCTATGAACAAATGTTTCACCTTGAAGCATAAAATTTGAGACCTCATAAATGACCAAAAGATTACATTTTATGATCCTCCAGAGGTATTAGGTTCATAACCTAGTTACCACAAGAAGTATGACATATTTAACAATCCTTTGAAAGATAATTGAAATAAGGAATTATAATTGAAAATGGAATATAATTTTCACTATCCTCTATCGCATTATCAACACTCATTGGATATGATTATTGGTACCTATATGCATCATACATATCCTTTGATTCATATACCCTCTATTACTTTCAATGATAGTGAAATTAGGGATAACAACACAGATTTTCATGCCATATTCATTCAAGCATACCTTATACACCTGCATATACATAGTGTTATGATTGACAATGGTAAAAGAGAAAACATTTATAGTATGACATTAATGATGCATGTGGGTTATACAAATCATGATTTGCATCCTTTGACCAGATCAATTAGATCATTTGATTTAGGCTCTTAATAGGTTCTTAGTGAGATTGACTTACCTTTATAGGTGGCCTTGCACATGTGGTTACTAACTTCTTAGTTATACCTTCCCTAGGTGTCTTTGATATGTTATTAGGATGAACACTTCAATTAGTACCTTCTATAGTGCATGGGTGTGTTAAATAATTTCATGCTAATCAGGTAATTTTAGATAAACATCCTCTTGATAAATAAAAATTCATCCCTAGATCATTAATTATCAATCCTCTTATGATTAATCTTCTCAAAATTGGCAAGCAATAGGTGATTCCCTTAACCAAGTGACCAATAATTGAGATACTACATCCTTAGAGGTCCATAGTGGGTTCTATATAATTCTCATATACTACAAACCATATTAAGATGTCTAGAGAACCTACACATGTTCTAATTTATCCTATTATAAGTAAACCATTGATCACTCAACAATGGGTTACATGAACCTGTACTCCTACCATTTTTACTTCATGACCATAGAGTCATATTTTATAATCACAGATCATCACATATATTATAGTGACAAATATGTCACCTATCCATGTTCCTTGATAACATCACCAATTTATTTCACTAGGTTCATAGTGGTGAGATATATATGAGGATCAGTTGGATGTGATTATATAATAGTCTTTTCCTATCACATGTGTTAAAAATACTAAAAAAACATAAAATATTCAAGAAACCAAAAATATGTTGAGCATTTACCTATCCTATTAGCTCCTTGGCATTATTTTTGTTGGTTTTATGTTAGTAGATGGCACATCAGTATTTCCTATATACATATATTTTAAAAATAATTTGAGTTTGATTCAAGAACACACATATACATGATGCATACACTTTTGGATGTTGGGCTTTCCCTCTACTCACATCACAAAGACATTGGGGACATCCACTTATTTGATCATGATACATCTAGGTTATATCATTTTATGGTCAATTTAAATTATCATGTTTGATATTATGTACTTACACATGCCTTTATCCATGATTATATATTTCATAATGTACTTTATATGCTATGTACTTAGAATTTTTATAGCATATATAATCCATGGGCTAGTATGTGATGTTTATGTTGGTTTATTGTGCTTTAATTTATGCACTTGATTAAGCATCTTGCTTGGATATTGTTATTATTTTTGGAACATTTTGATATTATTCATTCATTATGAAACTTATTCCTTTGTTTTCCTCTTTGAAATTTGATTATTTAAATGTTTTTTGTATGTTGACATTTGAATTTGTCATTTCTTACTTGGTTGGCATTGGACTAAGTCACGTAACTTTTTTTTGTGGCATTTGAACATGCCAATTATTTGAGGTATTATTGGACCATTGTAGTTTGATTTTTTTAGTGATCTTATGTGTGTGCTGGATTAATTTTTAAGATTATATTACTACTATCTAGATGTTATCATAATCTACATCATGCATATTAGAACTTGATGTGATCACATTCTTCATGCTTCAATGACATATCTAACTAGACATGTCACCTATATATGATACATGTCACTTTCATAATTTACATGGTTATATTATTCTTTTAAGGAAAGGTAAATACCAATTATTACTTTCCTCACTCAAAGAGGGGGCATATTAATGGGGGCATGCCATGGAGGCATGACTTCCACATTTTGTAAAAAAATTATATTAAGTGGGAGGGGAATGTTTTAGAAACATGTTTTCCACACTTATTAAATATGAAAAATACATATATTATAGTTTGGCAATGTATTGGAAACATGTCCTCCATATTTGCACTTACAAAAAATCTCAAATTTAGATTGCAGTGGGGGCATGTTTTGAAAATATGTTCTCCATAATTACACTAGTTTTTAGTTGTAGATTATAATAGTGATATGTTTTTGAAACATGTTCTCAACACTTACAGAGTTTTAAATTCACCAAAATTTATAGTTATATGATTCAGATACACATTTGTGTTAGAATTTTATACTTTGGTGCAATTTTTATACATAGTTTCAGCATGAGATATATCTAAGGTGCATATGCTATGCAATGTGCACCTAATATTAAAAAATCAATTCAATTGTAGATTTTAAATACTTTTACAGACTATCATCACCCATTAGATTATAATTTGATGGAATGTATTAAGTCAATCTACTCTAGTAGTTGTTTCAATATTTTATATGGTCAAGGTGATTAAATTACTCAACCTTTCCAAGTTTGTAGGCTAGACTTGATTACATCATCTAGCCTCACCAATTTTATAGTGTGAGTTGACTTGGTCTAGTCACACTAACTAGGTTATATGTATGATTGGGTTACATGGTTGAGTTAACATTTAGGTGATAACTCATTTTTTATCCATGTTTAGGGGCATGTGCCCTCCAATCTCTCTTTATCTCTTTAGATATATTCACTTTTTATATTTATATTTATCCTAATTTTAGTTTTAGTGTTTCATAATGATATATATTTCAAATAAAATTACCAAAGGGCATTATGATTACACTGATACATAGGTATACTCCTAAACCTTACTCTCTTTAAATTTCAATTATTTAAAATATTTTACATTAAGATTATATGCATTAATCATATATTATAACATGATATTGGTTGTAGATCAAAGCACTCAAGTTGGAATCAATCAAATACAAGGTGTGTTATACACACCTGAGTATGCATTATTTTTATTTAAACTAGTAATTTCATAAATAGATTCAAGGGGGTGAATGTAGACATTATTTATGAAATATATATCACCTCAATCTTGTACACTTGGAAAATACATATCATGTATGTACCTTTAGTTTATAGTCCTTTCCCACTACCAAAAGGCTCACATGTAATATATCTTTGTGCCTATTTCTTATCTTTTTGTTTGACCTATGTATTATGACAACTCAAACCTGTTATCCTTCCTATAATGATATAAATCTACTTATTATCCATCTCTACAAGTTTTGGACCTACACATTTTTTTTAACTATCCAAACACTTGTGTACCATTCAAACACTTGCATCGATGCAAGTGCCCTACCCTAATGAAAGTGTCTAATTCCCTAACTTCATCCAATTTTTAAATTAAACATATCTTAAAGGTTATCTTAAGTGATTTAATGTGAGATATTCTCCAAAGGGATTGGTATACATATAATATCAACCTTAATTCATTCCTTTCCTAAAAACTTATTACCTAATCATAATGGATCCTACCATAAGCATTTTATCAAGCACTCAAGTGATAAAATCTTCCTTATTTTATCCTATTTACATATAAATAATATGGAAAATAGATATATAATTTTTAAATATTGAAGGAGTATCCTAAGGGATATATTTTCCATGTTACAAGCTAGGCCACTATTATACTTGTTTATCAAACATTTCATTATTCACACACAAGCCAACACATAGGGGAGAACTACATAAGTTTCAAGACCACTTTAGAGTATTAAATATGTAGGAAACACACACTAATGGAGGTGTCTTTAGGGCATCTTGATACCATGTGCCCACTAACCTATTTTCCTATAGCCAATATGAAGATGACCAATTATGGTTTTGATAATTTAGAAGGAATGATAATCCATGACTGAGATATGAATAAACTAAAGTGAAGGTGATACAAAATTGAAAAGCATCTAGGTGGTTGCATTTATTTTTAGTAGGTATTTCATACTAGACACCTATATCTAAGTCAGATAGTAGTGTCACTTCAACCATCTTAGGTTGATATAAGTGTACATAGTTATAAAGGCACAATTTATAGAATTAGACAACTATTCTAAAATACAAATCCAATCCACTTTATTCCTAATCTATATCTAGATCTATATTAGCACCAAAAAAACTAAGTATATTTTTTTTCATTTTCATTTCACTATCTAGAATAGATATGTTTTCTATCAGTAGGATCTAAGGATAATAAATTTAGTATATGTTTTATCTAAGATTATTAATTAATCAACCTACTTTGTAAATATTCTACCATCCTTATTCCTAGGCTATATCTTCACCATTTAACCATAGATTCCCCATAACTAGATTTTAGGGTTAAACAAGACCATAAATTTTTAATAATAATCCTATCTTATAGTACCTAATTTATATAAACTAATTTCAATGTTTGAAATACTTTATTCCCTTTAAGAGTCTCCCTACATCTAATGAGGGTACAATCTAGGTTAAAAAGGTAATCAATTATTGTACAATCTTAAAAAGACATTAAATTTAAAAAGAACATTTAGTTATGGTTTATGTGTGTTGAGGCATCATACCTTAGATGCAATCTCAACTCCTTATCTTGGAACTCCTATAGATTTAGATTGATGTTTTAAATAAAAATAAATAAAACTAGAGTTACAAAATGAAAAGTTTCTAGAAGAGGTCTCCATAAGAATCTTGTTAGAATAATTAACTATTGCTTAATGTTTAACTTTAAATTATTAGTTCTCGAATTAATGTCTAAAGGAAGCATTATAAATCATTTGTATCTTGATAGAGATAAAGTTGGGAACGGATATATATGTAGATTAAGTTTAACCCATGTTCTAAGCATATCCATTGACTAGCTCATATCATGTCATATATCCATCATCATTATTTTGTACAAGTGGTATACTATGATTTAAATCCCAATGATGTTATTTTGGATTCAAATATTATAGAATAATTATGTGATGTTGGAATTACATAATCATGGATTGATCAATCCATAGTCAAGTTGTTTATCCTCTAAATTTATTGAAAATTTCTTTGATGTCATTTATTCTTAGTATATGTATGTATGTATTTATATGTATATCTACATAAAGACATATACATGCATACATGTGTGTGTGTGTGTGTGTATGTGCGCGCGTGCGTGTGCATGTGTGTGTGTGTGTGCACATGTGTGCATGTGTGCACATGTGTGTGCGTGTGTGTGTGTGTGCATTTGTGTGTGCGTGTGTGTGTATGTGTGTGTGCGTGTGTGTGTGTGAGTGCGTGTGTGTGCATGCATGTGCATGCGCACATGCACACGTGTGTGTGTGTGTGTGTGTGTGTGTGTGTGTGTGTGTGTGTGTGTGCGTGTGTGTGTGTGTAGATATAACAGAATGGTAGTTTGAACAATACATGTTATCAATAATTAAGATAGTCATATTTTTTTCAAGCTAAAAACATTGTCAAGAAAAGGACTATCTTGCCTAATATTGATGGTAGTTCTAATCAAGGATGGAATTTAAATCAAAGAATGATATAACATCAATATAATAGGTCATTTTTTAGTCTAGTTTATATATTAAGTTTTTCTTCTTTATACATTTATTATGCATAGCAAATAATAGGGATAATGAGAAGTATTATTTGAGTTGATGGAACTATTATGAGAACAACTAGAAATTATTTATTTGTTTCAAACACTAAAATATATGTTGGGAAAATAAATATACTATTACTAATATTTCTTGAGCGCATGTTATTTTACAAGTGCAATGACTACATAGTATTGATATTATTATCTAGATGATGTTCACTTGTAATACTTATATGACTAATATTGTTTTCAATTGTAAATCTAAAAACCCTAACAAGGATACTAAGTAGATAAGGTCTGATTCCCCAGAATTTTATAGGCATGTATGTTGTATAGTTAAATTTAAATGTATAATTTGGCTCACTAATTACATAGATAATTTTATAATCATAATGTAGATTTAACAACATTGGATCCTTAATGGGTTGACCTACTGTAATGAGTCTTGTTCTTGTCTCAGTAATAAATTATTACCAAGGACTCAATTCCATGTATTTATGTTGCCTTTCCCTGATAGAAAAACATTTATTTTAGTTCTTAGTATTATCTTGGAGCATATGATTCTTCTTCAAACTACCAAAGTATAACTTACTATATTCATAAAAATACTATTATTATATTATGACTTCAGTCACCTCATGTATCCTTCGAGTTGGGAATAATAGTATGTTAATGTTGTAATAAATTCACACACTAGTAATGAAGTCTATATTTTAAAGACATCACTAATTTGATTATACTTGGACCTAAAAAACCTAGCTACTATAATTAGGGTTTCAAATATAATACCTTGCATCTTTTGTGAGGATAGTTATGTATTAGAAGTTTTGCACAAACCTAGATTTGATCAAAGTCTATTTAGTTTAGACATTTGGTGGTAGTAATAGATATTGGGTAAATATTAGGTAATAAAACACTTGAGATAATGAATGATGTGTTATTAATCAACCCCTAATGTCATATTAAATACCTAGCCCATGTGATTGGCATGAGCCTACCCAGTTGGGTGTAAGACTAAAATATGTTGATAAAAAAATAATATATGAAAATAATATCCATTTTATCCAACATTGTATAAACATTTAGTAACATTACTTATACCTTCATAGTGACTTTGGCTAGTGATAGAGCTTGATACCCTATTTTATTGCTCATAAGATCTGATGGGTAGAGGTAATTATAAACCTTACAATAATTAAATTATGCTTAAACTTGATGTTATTAGTATCCTATACAATGTCAAAACTATAAGTTGAAACTATAATAGTGAGGCTATGTTTGACAAGTTGTTACAACTTCCTTAGGTAATTCTAATAAATGAATGTTTTTACCTATGGTACATACACTAGGTAAGCCAACAATAAAAAGTAAACATGGAAATTAAATACACTTATCCAAGGAAACCATATATTACCACATACAAACCCATGTGGTATCATGTAAATGTATAACCCTAACAATGTCCAATAGATCATAGTTAGAGTCCAAGAGACTTTTGATAGCCATAATCTAACATGACACATGTGGTATAAACTCTAGGTAGTATAGTCATACACATTTGTGTTAGATGAAAATCAAAATACCATAAGGATAACCATGTAGATACCACTAGAACTAAATAAACACTAGACAAACTAAATATGGTCATGAACTCACATGATCATCCAGAGTAAGGAATGTTGCTTTTTGAATGTTTGTATAAATTATGTTGGGATGCAAAAGTAATATAAAATATGATTTTTATATACAATATACATGTGGTGTCCACTCCTATAAAACCTAACTATACCTAATACAATAATTTAGAGTGTATATTTGCCTTTGGTTAAATATGTTTATTCTTTTTAGATTCATTATGTTATGACTTCTCTTGGAAGGAAAGTTGTGCTCTAAAATAAAGAAGTGTTATAGGTGAAATGTTCCCACATATGATGTAAGGATAGAAGGCTTACAATATTTATTTTATGATGAAATAATACCTTTATCTTTCTCAAACAATTCAATTCTCAACTTTGGGTAATTATACATTAAAAGATTTTTTCTCCCCTTAAATAATATGAGTATTTTTTAATGATAGTTCCATGTGGCCTCTATTTACATATGGACATTTCTAATCACTTTTGTTTGTCAAATAAAATTTAATCAAGTGAAATTCTCAAATCCTTCCCTTAATTATTTTAGACCTACTTACTAAGTTGAAAATATCACATACCATCAAATAATATCCTCAAATTTTGTTGATTACATCAGGCTTGCAAACATAAAAAATAGTTTAAATATAGTAAAGCTCTTTATCTTAGGAAAAGACAAATTAATGACTTGTCACCTAGGAAAAAAAGTACAAAATATTAAAATTATATATCTATACCTTAAAATAAATCATTCTAATAGACTTGAAGCAAGAATAAATCGACATAATAACCTTATATGTTAGTCAAGGTCAAGGTTTGGTTGAGTTGTTTAGGGTTTAGGGGTTCCATTCCTAGGAAGCAATGAAAACACATTTAGGGTTTATGAAATAAAAAAAATTATAGGCATGTTCTGATGTGAAAGGAGTATAGAAGTTGATGATGTCTATGCATGATTCCATTAAGAAGCAAAAAATGATTTGAAAAACATTGAAATTATTATACTAGAAATTTTAAGGCTCACAAATCTTCCATTAAACCCAAAATAAAAAACTAATTTATAAAATAATATAGTAAAAATATAATCCTTAATAGTAACCATACCACCATTCATTCTAATATTATCAATAATTGATCATAATAGATAATTGTCCACTCCCTACGACTCTCTCACAATGTTCCAAAGGCAATAAATATTTATGGCATCATCAATTTGCATGTTAATAACATATTAACAATTTCCACCTATCAAAAAATAGTTAAATGCTTTTTTAAATGATTTTTGTTAAAAAATGTGCAACTTAACTATTGAATAATTTAAAATATTGTAATGTACAAAAAATAGTTAGTTTTTATTGGTGAACAATGTATAATTTACTCTAAATATAAAGTGAATTGAAAAATATAATAATCTAAAGAAATGTGACCTAGTGAAATTGAATATAAAAATCCTAAAATTCATGGGACTCAAATAGATATTTATGACCAATATCATAAATGAGTATGCTCTGAGAAGTCCGATCCTCAAAAAAAAAAACAAGTCTGAGATCACTACTTTCCTAAATGAAAACCTAGATGTATTTTCAACATTTTAGGGGACTTCAAAAGTATTTTAAGAAATTAATAGAAGAGAGGGAAAGGACTTATAATAAATACCCAATCATAGTTTAAATTATCTAATTTTGTTAACTCAAATATTTAATGAGATGTTCAATTCAATTTTAGTTCCTTCACTTGGAGTAATCTACTAGAATGTTTTAGGACTATAGTTTTTAGACTTGACAAATTTCTTACTTCCAATAATTTTCTCAATGGAGACTAGAAGATGGATTAAAATATCCTTAAGTTTTTAGGGTCATATCATTATCCTAAAATTCTAAATTTAATAAAGGACTTCTATCAAGAAGTACTTCTTTCATATTTGAGCTCATGTGTCTCACATATATGAATATCAAGCATTTGATTAAATAATGGTGTGATATATTTATTCCTCCCAATAATTCAAGGATGTTTTTTAATTGATTTTAAAATTTAATATATTTTAAACCATATGAAGCAATAGATTAAAAATATCTTTGGCAATTTCTTTAGTGAAAAATGTATAATTTAGGAAGACATTAAAATTTTTAATGAGTTTTGAAAATTTCAAGTCATGATCAGGTTACTATAAACCTTGAAAGGATGTCATAAATAATCATCAAGATATAATTTCCAAATAAGGGGTTCTTTGTAGACAAAAATACAAAGAATCTTGGCTCAAAGATGGTGACAAAAATACTAAGTTACTTCATCAACCCATTTTGGCTTATAGAAATTCTAGTCAAATATTTGAATTAAAAAGATTGATTACCATATTACTTACGATCTTTAAGATATCATTTTAGAACTGGTGAAACTCTTTAATAAAATATTTTACCTTGATTTGGATCAATGATACCCCTAATTAAGATATGATCTATGTTTATAATTTAGATCTTAAAGTATGAAAATCAAACATATATTTGAATGTATAATATTTAAATTGATTTAACAAAGACAAATACTAAATATGGAAAGTGAAATAAAAGAGGAGATACTTATATTTTCCCCATACTATGCATGATTGAGATAAGTTGTAGGTGGAAATACAGGCTCAAATAAGGATAGTGAGGCCCTCAATGTAATCTCAAGATCTCCTTGTGTGGCTAAAATGTAGCATCAACTTCAAATTGGTAATGTTAACTGCTATGTTATAATTGGACAATTTTATCCCTAAATATGTTTACTATATATTATGTTACAAGGAGGCATATCTACTTATGCTTAAATCTACATTCAATCATGAGATATGATAATATCCATGGCACCCATAAAGACATTGTCTTCATCCAATACCCTAGGTCTACTTGTGAGGGGATAAAACCTTTTTTTAATAAGTATTATTGATTGAACTAACCCTCATCACCCATGTTGATGATTAACCAATGATTACATATCCAATACTCTAAAGATGGAAATAAATCCACATGTAATTCTTCCCCTTAGTGTGTGCATGCAATTTCTCTCATTTTATATACGAATGAACCTATATATCTTTTAAAACCTACCAATGTTCTCTTTTAACTTGTCTTGGTGTGTTTCAAGGGTGATGACTGCTCATAGTGATTACTTTGTGATTTGGGAATAATATAACATTTTTGATCAATTTCTATTATTGTATAGATTTTATATAGATAAGTTTTAGATGGATAATAAGTATGTGCATGATTTATATTTATATGTCTATTTGGATAGTTTTTCCTGCAATTGACACACTATGTAGATAGACCAACCCATAGACCTGATTCAATTTTAGAATTTTATTGTTGTTTTGTGAAGGATGAAACCATTAGATTTGGATGGTAGCATATAGATGGTACATTATAAGTTTGATAGTTTTATGTAGGAAACGTAAACCTTAATATCATAATCTAGAGGTGTATAAGTATGATAGATAACTAGTTTCATTTAACCATAAGAATTCCTATAAGTGATTGTCAAAAAATTATAATGATTAAACTAATAATTAGCATGTGGATATGGGATAATATTGAATAAGAGGCATATATGTACACACAAATCATGTATGGTGAAGGAAATTCAAATGTAACATTATTGAGTGTGTAATATTAGATTTTAGTATCTATAAATACCCCAATTTTATTCTAGTATTGACATTCAATACATATGCTAGAGTAAATGGATAAATACATATTTGAGTGTGTATAATACACTTTGCCTTTAGAATAAACATAAAAATATACAAATTTGATATATTTAAACCTAAAATGAACATTTATTCATTAATTTCCATAGATTGAAATTTCAAATATGAATTATAATTAAAATTTAAAAGTTGTGTGTGTTTACTCCAATTATTATAGTATTAATGTTTCACTACTATTGCATTATTAGATGTACTCTAGTTTGTCTCACCAAATTTGTGCCAACTATTATAGATGGATAAACTAGTATCATTCCCCACTGAATCTATGCTAACTTTATATATATATATATATATATATATATATATATATATATATATATATATATATATATATATATATATATAGTAACATTGTCAAGTGTAACATATTATTTATCCATAAAATATAGATTATAGGGGATCTAGGGTCAAAGGGGTATAGATAGACTAGGGCACAAAGATGGTAAACTGTATCTAAACCAGGCCAATTTTTTTGAAATTTGGGTATAATATATACTATATTTATTATGTTGTCATGTTAAATATATAAAGTAAAACTATGCTATATATTATAATAAAAATGAAAATAAGTGTAGACATTATTTTATGGATTATATAATACCTCAGTCTTGTACACTTGGAAAATTTATACCTTAGATATTCCTCTCAATTATAGGCCTTTCCTACTTTCTGAAGTCTCACATCTACTTTATATTGTGCCCCTTGGCCTATTTATTAGTTTTATTAATCTTATGTTGATGACCCAAACTTTATATCTTTATAAGAATGATTAAAACCTACTTATCTTCCACCTCTACACATTTTGAATCTATACCTACTTTCCCTCTCCCTGAACACTAACATCCATGACATATGCCTTGTTGACACTAGTGTCTTGATCTGATGTAAGCCTTGAATGACCTTAATTCATCCAATATTTAAATGAAACATATCATAATGGTAAAACTAAGTTCTTTAATGCGAGTTATTTCTTTAAATGGATTTGACATAATTGTAAGATCCACCCTCATTCATTCCTAATCTAGAAACTCCTTACCTACTCACTTGGAAAATTACAAACATGTAATAAAGAACTCAAGTGGGAAAATCTTACCTATTTTATCTTATTTACATATAATTCATAGGGAAAATACAAAAACATGTCTAAATTACTAAAGGAACAATATAAGATCTATATTTTCCAAGTTACAAGTTGGGTCAATGTTATACTTACTTTGCACATATTGCATGATTCACACACAAGCCAATGCTTAGGGGAGAAATACACATATTAGAGTACCTATTAAAATAATTAGATATGTAGGCAATGCTAATTGAAAATGGGTATTTGGGAATATCTCAACACCATGTTCCCACTAACCACCCATTTTTACCCAGGGTCACTATGAAGATGAAGAACTAGGGTTTTGTAAAATTCATGAGGAGTGATAGTTCATGACCTAGATATAAATGTACTAGAGTGAAGGAAAATATAAAATTATAAGCATACAAGTGTTCACATCCTCTTCTAATGGGTGTTTTATACATGACACTTATGGCAGGTTCAGATAGTAGCATCAATGTAATTGTCTAAGCCTATCATTAGTATCTATACTTACAGAAGCATCCAAATCAAAATCTAATGATTGTTTAAAAATAATCTTCCACTATAATTTTTTATTTTTCCATAACCATAATTACATTATGAATAAAAAAATATAAGTACATTACTTATTTGTCACTTCTATATCTAACATATATGTACTTACTATTTTTAACTTATCTCAGTTTGAGAAATTTAGTATATGTTATATCTTAGTTTAGAACCCAAGTAGCCTATTGTATATCTGATCATCAGGCTTGTAAATTTTCATTTATATATTTTTAACCATATATAATCAATTAGGATCCTTATCTAATTTAGGCTTAAACATTTAGTGATCCCAATATTTGAACATCAAACACTAGGTCAATTAAGGTTTTCTATTTTTTATTGATGATCCCTGATTGTTATAATTTTGTAATAATGTTTTCTATGGACACATATCTCAATTATTTCATGTCAAATTACCTTATAGTGGTCATTACATGTTATATTTCATGTTTGTTAAGTCAAATCAATCTATAAGGGGTTTAAAATCTAATCACTTTAAAACAACCAAATTAAAGAATGATCATAATTGATATAAAATTGAATCCTTTCTTTACCAATATTATGGAAATAATATTGAGCCTCTTTCTCCTAACCCTAATGAGGGTGATATATATCATCCATGTAACTGGTTCCAAACTATCACTCCTTCAAGGGGTAAGGTATATGGTGTAGGCATGGATATTCAAACTGAGGTACTTAGGGTTTTTGCTTGTAAATCCATAAAAGATCAAATCATTATTATGAGAAAGTTAATATAAGAGTTAAAAAATAAAAATCAATACTTTATTTCAAAGATCAAATTATTATAAAATCATATTCCATGTGCCCCACATCCAAAACATGGTAGTGTTAATCATGTGTTTACAACTTCACCTACCAACATTGTTCCAAACAAGATATCCTATATAAATGAAAAGCTCAAACAGAATACACCTCAAACAAGTTATTATAAAATTTACCAAAAGGATATTAAGAGTCTAATTGAAATACTAAGAGATATGATTTGAAACAAAGTGATTAAATTACCTCCTCCACATCTTATAAAGAGATATAAATAATACTGTACATATCATAGAATGCATGGGAATCATACATATTGTTTTTTAGCATTACAAAAAAAAAATGTCTCAAAGAAAGTGGTGATCCTATAATTGATACATCAACAAAGAAAACCACTCACATTATGATTAATTATCCTAAAACACAAACACCAAAAAAACAAATGTGGATACCAAAAGAAAAATCAAATAAAGAAAAGGATACAAATTCACCTCTCAATAATGATACTCAATTTTATAAATAGTATGGTTTTGGAATGAAATATTTATAAAATTTTGGCTATCATGGTCAAGGAAACATTCCCAATACATTACTCATCCTATTTCCACATATGACTAGAATTACCATCAAGGATTGTGCTGTATTGGCAATACTAATGCAAATAATTCAAATATGCATTTATCCAATACAAAAGAGAAATAACCTACAAATGAAAATGAGGTAGAAAAGGAATAACTCCACAAAAAATAAGAAATGCATCAAAAAGATAATTTAAAACAAAAAAAATTACAAATGTAACAATTAGAGAAAGAAAATATTCCAAAGGAAATGTTAAAAAAATAGAAATAATAAAATTTACAAATTTAAACTCAAGAAAAGAAAGAAAGCATTCTCAAAAGAGGGTTTATAACAAAAGAGGTCAAAAATTAAGAGACACTTGACAAATCTAATGTTTGAAATGTGGTTATTATTGACCAAATTTGTTATACATACTAAAAATGTACATAGTCTAAGAGTTCAGTGGAAGGAGCATGATCCTGATTAAATATTGGTTCAATGATTCAATATGATAAGGCTTCATGGTGAAACTATGTAGTTCAAGGTCATGGAACAAGTATACACAAGCTTTAGGTTTTCATAGTTCTTTCAGGCCTTCAAGGATCAAGCAACAGTTCAAGTACAAGTTTATAAGGGCCTACAAGCTTTCTAAAAAGCTAAGTACAATACCTTTGTTTTGGCTAAAGTCCATACTTGGTAATTTTTTTTCAATATTTTATTTTTCTAAGTTCAAATCTTTCAAGACCCTTTTTTATCTAAGTGTTGAATATTCTTCTAGATAAATTAGCTGAGATAATGTTTTTGAAGACCTAATTTTTTTAGAGAAATTATCCACATCAAAAAAGGTTAATTGTAAATTATCTCAAACTTTTTATCCATAGGAAAATCCTAAGGGTCATTTCTCTCAGGAAAATTTGAACAATTTTCCCAAAGGGTTATACTATATGAAAGTACTCCAAAATAAAAGTCCCAAAGACTTGAATTCTCTCAGATAGTTTATCCAAATACAAAAATCCCAAAGGGCACTTTTTCAAGTGAAGTGTCCTATACATTTTATCGAAAGGTAATTTTTGTAAAAAAGTGTCCCAAACACTTTTTATAAAGGGTATATCTTTGCAAAAAGGTCCAAAACAATTTTTTCAAGAGGTCATTTTTTACTAAACTGTCCTAAGGCAAAAAACCAAAGGGTCATTTCTTCAACAAAAACCATGCAACAAATGTCCAACAAAGGTTCTGAAGGAATAGCCCAAGGAATTATGATCTAGTAGAGAGATTATAGGTGAAAACGTGTCAAATTCAATCATAAGAAATAACTATTTTATTTCAAAAACCCAAGACATTTATGTGAGTGTCAAATTCAAGCACAAAAAATGACCATTTAATTTCAAAATGTAGTGACAAGCACATGGATGTCATTGACATCTATGCAAACATCAAAGTTTGAGATTCATAAAGTAACCATTTAGGTTCAAATGGTCCTTAAAAGTTTTATATTTTTTCAATATATAATGGTCCATGTGAGCCCACATACTAACACATGAGATCTAATGATCTGCACTGGATTCAAATAGGTCAAAAGATCCATGGATTAAAGCCCTTAAAGTGCTACAATTTGGACATGATATAATGGTACGGGATCATCAATCCAAGATCCAAAAGTGGAAATTCATTAATAAAAAGATGGGTCTAAGATAAATCAATGATTAGTGCTCACTCATACCATTGATTTGATGAAGCACAAAAACTAATAGGAAAGTGGGACCAAGGATATTTATGGCACACGCGAGCTTGAATATCTTGATCTAATGGTGCCAGATCAAGTCAAGATGTCAAAGGGACATTATATTATGGAATCAAGGACTCATGTGCATTCATACATCCAAATATGATGGAGTGAGAAGAGTCAATAAGTCATTAAAATATATAGGAATAACAACAATAAAGATAATTTGGCATAATATGAATGGCCCAAATTAGAAATCAATAACTAATGAACATTAGACAAGTACAAAGAGATTTTATTCAAGGTCAAAGAACCATTTTTTTAACCTAGGTGAATAAAATATTAAGGACTGATATCACCATTAGAGCTTGGTTAGTAATAAACATTGACATACAAATAAGATGGTCAAAGACAAGGCTCCATCATCATTAAAGTTTAATTAGGACCTCTAGTTGATAGCTTGGAAATTATCAACCTTATTATAAAGTCATTTCATTGACATGTTTGTTATATTTAGATGAGGAATCATTGTATGCAATAGCCTCTCATCTCTAACAGGGTCCTGAATGAAGAAAATGTGTTTCATATTGGACCAAATATAGACATAGAAGATGGACTAGTGTTTTTAAAGTAAGGTCAAGTAGTTTGCAAGTTTTCATGAATATTATGACTATGTGAAAACCAATTGTATAAGATTGGTTTTTTATCTATAAAATAGACCCAAGTTTGTGTTGGAACAAATTCAAATTTAAACATGATCATAGAGAGACATGTTTTGTCTGTCATCAGGGTCACTTTTCAGTGAGTAGATAAAATTGGCCACCCAAAGCAGATGTGGCATAATTCTGCCAACTTTAAGACATGGTATTCATTAGTAGATCAGATAGATAATGACATATATTTCTAAGAAGGAGATCTAGTAGTTGGATGAAGATCAAGGAGCATTCAATTCTTTTATAGGACATTTTTGATAAGGTCATGAGTTAGCACCCCCAAATTAGTGCTAATTCATCAAAAGTGGTTATGATTTTTCCAATGCATAGCTCTCTCTCTCTTTCCCATTTATATAAATATAGGCTTCCAAGACTTAAAATTGATCCATATTTTTTGGTATGATCAGACTCTACCAAAATTTGTACTATAACACCTTTTGATGCAATAAATATTAAATTCCATCATTTTCAAGCTAGATTGAAGTGTGTTCTATGAATTCATGCAATTAAATTAAGTGAATGTATGTTCCTTTATTATTTATAAGTTTTTATCACCTTTGATAAGTTATTAATAGTTCTCATAGGTCATTATAAGTGTAATTTATAGTTTACTATATATCTTGCAAGTGGATATTTTACCTCTCTTGCTAATTTGATAATTGATTAATACCTTATTTTGAAATACTTATGTGAGATTGATTTTTTTTGTCTTGAAAGTGGCTTTTAGTGTGTATTATGTGTGTTTGAGTGATTAAATCATTAGTTCATCACTTATTTTACATGATTTTATATTTTTTATCAAATCACTCTCCCTTTTCCAAGTAAGTGTTAGTTTAGGTTCAGTATAGGTGATAAATACAAAAGTAAGTCAGCCTTCATTAGAGGTCTAATCCATTATTAATATACCCACAACCTAGGATCAATATCATGTTGGACTAGATTTGAGTAAAATACTTGAACAATCTTCTGCTTTGCTAGGGTGCAATCTAGAACACCAATAGTTTTGGCATGCCTATTATGACATAGATTCTTTGGCATAATTAAAGTTTAAAGATTGAGAAGAAGAAATTTTTGCAATAGGAGAGATATAACATCATAAAATGTTTAAGATCCTTAAAGTGGTAGAGCTTATAGCATCTTCTAGATAGTGATTTCATGTCAAAAGTTACAACAAGATCATCATGTAAAGGTACTCATTTTGAACATATTTAATTTCATTATATTATCATAAGAGAGCAGGATTCAATAGTAGAAGACCTCTTCCTCCAATGAAATGTTC
>JARHVA010002413.1:447500-662500 GCA_037957365.1 Torreya grandis
ATAAAACTTTAACCTTGCAGTAAACTAAGTTGAGTGGCTCAAATTATTTATGTAACTAATTTTTACTTAGGAATATTATTTGAATTACTTGAATTTGTTTATCTAGACTATCTTATAAAATATAAAGTTGATTAGATCGACTTTGTTTTGTATTGTTTTCATACTAGGTCGACCCAATCGACCTAGTACTGTGTCTTTTTCAAAGCAAGCAAAATTATCCCACATTGGTAGTAATTAATTAAATTTTAATTTATTTACTTTATTATTTATATTAGTGTACATAGTATATCTATGAAGTTTAATTTTTAGGATTAGTGAGTTTCTTCCTTCACATACTACCAAATCACAAAATATCAAATAAGCATTTAAACATTTCTACCTATGTCTAACTACTTGGATTTCATCACCAAAGGGGAAGTCAACTCAAATTTATTGCTGAGTAGAAATACATGGTTGATGGTATATATTGGAAAATCACCTAACGCCCTTATCACTATGGGATTATGAAGTGATTGGGTAGGCCCTAATACCAATCTAGTACCATCACCAATATAGATCCCTTTCACCCTTAACAAAATTGAAACTAGATTTAGATTACCTCTTTTTATTTATTTTTAAAATACAAATACCTTATCACATATAAAAATAATAGTACATAAATAATGTCCACTTAATAGATTAGAATTTACATTTTAGTATTGTTGCTTGTTTGCAAATTATATTTTATATTGCAAAAATTGTATTATCCAGCATTGGTGAAAGGTTTTTGTTGTGTGATAAAATTAGATAAACTTAATCAACCTATTTCCATGTGTTTTTAGCTTAATTTTATGAAAATTTATAATCATATAGATTTATACCATTTCAAAATTTTCCTACTTATAAAACACAATCAACTCCATTGACTCAGTCTCTTATAGGATACTCTATTTTCTTTCTTATTAAACAAAATCAACCTATTTGATTTAGTCTCCAATAGGTTATTATATTTTTCATCCCTTATAACAAAATTTACCTATTTGACTCTATTTATTGGCCATTTTTCTATTTACCTTATTACAAAACATAGTCGACCCATTTAACCTAGTATAATAATAAAATTTTCCTAATTTAAATAAGTGTTTAACTTCCCCATTTAATCATGGAACATATATGTGATAATTACACATAGTAAAATAAAACTAACATTATGAAATTTACCAATCCTAACAAACATAATAATCCATCTTTTATGGTAACCAACCCATATCAAATTAACATCCATGTAATCACTAAAACTACCAACTACGAAACTCTTTCCTATTTTACATCACTTAATCCCTTATTTATACAAATGGTAGAAGATGAAAATGATATCAAATACATGGATGAAATTATTCTTTTCATTAATTAAAATACTCAACATAGAGGTAATATCCTTCATTTGTATATAACATCATGATGGGGGCTCATTTTGGATATTGCCATTCACCTTCACCTACATTTTCCAAAAGATTTGAGGAAATTCAATTAATGATTTCCTCTACACATTTACCCTCAATAATATCTCCTTATAACACTATTTAATCATCTTACATGTCTTATTTCACCTCCATGCCAAGTATTTCTACTAAAATGGCTGGTGTATCTCTTAGTGGTCCTACCCAAAACATCCACACTAATACCCAATTTCATTTAACCCATAATTAATATACTAAAACTACTACTTCTCATGATACTATTTTTTATCATGCCACTACCACTTCTCATGACCTTAATTCATCTTATTATAGTAGTGCACCCAAACTTCCTAACACATCACAACGTACTAATACATCCAAAGTTGATTCTACTAGTCAAAATAGTGCTCAAACTAATCAATACTATTATAAACTCTCAACCAAGTGGACAATTTTCAAAATTTCAAACCAGTAATGAAAATTAAATGATTTAAATAAAAAAACACTAATTAAAAATCCAAAATTAACCTCAACATATTCAATGGGGAGAACCAAATCCTAATGCCACTGGACATCCCCTTAAGGATGCACATGGTAACCTTACACCTAAATCCTTATTTATTAATAAAAGTATTAAACACTTAAAAAATGAACCTAACATACCACAAATGATAAGAATTGACATAGGAGGTATAAATATTATTATCACTTATAATGGATCTACAAATCCTACCTTGAACTTTAAATTTTTTGCAAACCTATACAAATATTGGGTCAAACATAATATCTTTGTTGTGACTAAACTCTTAGCTAAAATTCTCTTTGTAGAAGCTCTAGATTGGTATAATTAACTTAAAACCCACTCTATCACTAGTTTATAGGTCATGTTCAACTCATCAATTCAAAAATTCCAAACTAATTAACTTACTATAAATAATTTAGCCCACTTTATCAACTATACACAATCAAAATTTGAAATGGCACAATTTTTCATTAAATCATGGAAAGCCTTGTCTAATAAATCCAAGCATAATATGTTAGATGAGAACATATTCACTAATTATTTTCATCCTAAATTACATTAATACATTAGGAATCTATCCCCAAATCCTTTGGAAGAGGACATTGAACAAGCTAAATCTTAACTCTTCCTTATATGCCAATTTGAACCTTCCCATCTTATAATAGGAACTTGAATGATTATAAAAGATAAAAAATAACATGCAAAAAATTATGGTTTTACAGATACTTATTATTCCATACACACCATCCAATCCATTACTCCAGAAACTACAATAGGTCATGTTCCTTCACATCCACCTAATTTCAATTCTCATCCTAGTTCCTCATTACCTCAGAAACATAATATGGACGCTCACCAACCTCTTTCATTAATAAAAATTTATAAGTGTATTCCATGACCCTCCCCATGATAACTTGACCCTACACATCCTATGAAAAACTATTATTTTGACAAAACAATTTTTTGGTTTCATGTGAGTTAGGGTCATTCTCATGAAATTTTTCACCAACTGAGAAACCTTGTTAGGTACTTTCTCATTGGACCCAAATTTCACCTTGAATCACTTCTACATAAATGTTAACATAACTACTAAATAACTCTTAAGTATCATGAAACCAAAACTAAAAATGAATCTTTAAATCAAGCCAATGTTTATCTAACTATTTATAAACATCCTCTTCCTAACCATCAAGATAACACTAATCAACCCCTACAACCAATAACATTGAGATTACCAAAGATATTAACACCAAAAATGATAATGTGGTCAAAATGAATAATATGAAGAGAGTAGTCTTTATATTTAATAATACCCAAGCTATCAACATAATAATTCTTTGACATTATGCATTGTTCAAGACATTTATCCATCACATCTCATAGAATTGGTGCATGTAAAATTGTTGACCATTTTTTAACTCCCAATTCAAAAGGTTAACCCCTATAATTTGAAACTTGGCTTTTCATGGATTATAACCTTTTTCATAGCCTAATGCATGCATCTTGAGGTCTTAAAATTGTCTTTTTAGAGTCTTATTAGCATAAGTTAATGTTAATTTGACAAAATTAAGGTAATGGTTTATATTAGTCTTGTGATAGTCTATCTATGTCATGGCATGAAAAAGTGGTTACAAAAGGTGTAATAGGTTCATAGGTTGATATTAAAGTCATATTATTCTTTAATCACCTTACATAAACATTTTACACATGTTTCAAAATATTAAGGTTATTTTGTGAAGTTTAAGGTAAGTGGCATGGAAGAGAAAGGTGTTTTTGGTTAAATCCAATGATTATAAAAGTTGAGAAAGGTAAAATATTTATACAAATAAACTTTTAAAATCTATTTAAGGAGTTATCTAACTATCATATATGCCAAGAATATCAGATCATAGTAGTTTTATAGGATTAACCTCTAAAAAGGGAAGTTTCAGGCACTTGTATAGACTTGGATAATCCATCTTCAGGTGAAAATGTCATCAAAGTGTCTACTTATCTTAAAAATTCAAATATATTCTTGAAATGAAGTTACAGGTCCATATAATGCAAAAACACACTCTCTCTCTTCCATCATTCCATTGGTAAACACACAAAGGCAAATTTTCACATGCTTGGTCCATACAACACAAAAAGAGTTAGGACATGAAATTTTTTCCATAGGAGGGGGTCCTAATTTATTTAAAATTAGTGTAAATATTCATAAAATTTTTTTTCCCTCATTTATGAACAATCACTAAGAACTTGAGGTGCTCTAAAACATCCTATAAACCCTACAAGCTAAATTTATAATAGT
Organism: Torreya grandis; assembly: GCA_037957365.1. Taxonomy (NCBI): domain Eukaryota; kingdom Viridiplantae; phylum Streptophyta; class Pinopsida; order Cupressales; family Taxaceae; genus Torreya; species Torreya grandis. Next base: position 451,753 of record JARHVA010002413.1, read on the forward strand.
TTTAGAGTAAGATCAAGAGAATGAATTAAATGGGTTATTAAAATAGGTTTTATAGACTTTAAATATCCATATAATAATGTTATATAACACTCATTTGTCATGTGTGACACCCTAAGGAAGCAAAATTTCCATTTATGTTGAAGTGTAGCTTAAATGAAGTTGCAGGCATTGTTTTGTGGTATGTAGAAGTTTTATTATGAGTTTATGGTTTGAATAAAATAATTAATATTTTATTTAATTTCACTAAATAATAAATATTGGTAAATCAGCCATTAGAACCACTTCAATCAGTTAGGTAGTGGCTATGTACATTGAATTAAAAAAAATGAGTTACGCAAAATTCATTCTACATGATCTCAAGGGCATGTGTTACAATTATAGTTTGAAGGTAATATTTACCAAGTTAAAATGGAATAATTGGACAATTAATAAACCTTAAAAAACTCAATAGTCTCATACATTTAGTCATAACACCAAAGAGACTCTAATGTGCATGCATAGGCCTGTTACACTCTCAAGGAAGAAATAAACTAGTTTGGAGTGATGGAAAGGAAAATGGAGAGTTTATAAAGACTAATTTAGGGATAATTTCCAAGTTAAATGTAATTTTTACAATAAAATTATCAAAATAGTCATAATAATGGTTCATATAATGGAGCCTATCATTTTAGGTTATGGACTGTGTATAAACCAACCTTCACAAGAATTACCAAAGGGTGGTAAATATACATTGTAAATGTTTTTTGAATGATGAAATATAATGAATAGGTCATGTGAAAACGTAATTTTGGCTTTAAATACTATAGTGATCTCAAATGCATGATTCAAAGGGTCTAAAGTGATAAAAGGAAAAGCTACAGGTCTATGGACCCATAGGTATCCCTCTCATGTAAATGCAATGCATCTTATTATTAATATGAGGTTCAAAGGGTGAATGGGACATGAAAAATATTTTAAATAATTGCGGGAATGGGTCTAATTTTAATTAAGGGGGAGTAATGAGTTGGAGATTCATTTTTGAATTCCAACAAACCAATATTTATGGTTACAGTCAGATAACACCTACAAGACTACGTAAGTGTATTAATCCTATAATGTTTTTAAGTTTGGGGTGAATAAAAGGTATATAGGTAAGATTAAAAGGACTGATATATTTTAATATTACATCAAGAAGATCATATAGTGTGATCCAAATAGTTTCACTTGAATACTTGCACACAATTTAAATAGGCATACACAAGTATGATCCAAACTATGTGGAAATTAACTCATATGAAAATAAATCTAAAATTATATCATGAAACCTACATATTATTTATAAATAAATACAATATCAATCTTTGATAAGTGTATTTAAGCCTAGTTGGTCTAAACCCACACAAACATGCCTATGTGTTAAATGGTAAAGATGAGTTATTTGTTGAAGGAAATAGATGGAGAAGATTAGTTTTTTAAATAGAAAAAGTGATTATGAATTCCCTCAAGTAATTTTTAAAAGTGTGTAAATGTGTTACAAGGAAACATTCAAAACAAATAACTCTTATGAACTCAATTAAGTGGTCTAGTAAAGACTATAGAGGCCTATGTATGTGAATTGTATAAGGTGGCATATTTTGAAGAATATTTAAGCATAAAATACCCAATAATGTGGTTAATACCTCATTTTACAATTAACTTATGTTTTTAATCCCTTTAATATAGAATAAATGGTCAACACTATTAACTAGGGTCATTTGCATTAATGTTCTATAAACCCTAGGCATGGGCTAATGAAGGTTGCATGAGGTCTAATGAATATAAAATGGTAATGAATAAAATTTTAAGAAGTAAATATTGATGTTAAATACAAAAAAAAATCATTTATATCTTAAATGAAACATCAAATAGCAGCTTTAGGTTTAAATTCTCTCTCCACCTCACTAAACTCAGCCTACCTAGCTCGAGAGTCTCTTAAACTTGCTCACATATTTCATAAAGGCATGCATGGTGACCATAGATATTAGGAATAATATTTAAAACTTATGCACTAATTATTAATGTAATTTTATTTTTCATATAAGGCTTGAGGTTTATAAATAATCCTTAAGAGTGTAAGGCACTCATAGTCTGTGAAGAAGGTCTGAATTTACTCAATGAGAGAGAAAGTGTTTCTAAACACCAAATATGAATTGGATGAGAATTTAAAAACACATAAAAATCATTATTATCTATATTATGACCATCATCATGAAATTTTCTTGTACCTCCAACTATACAAATGCATTAAATACAATTGTTTTTACAATATTTGGGATGAAGACCATGTATTTAACCTCATGAAAAGGGAAGATGGATTTATGTGTATTATATCGCATAAATCCAAAAAATATGTACATTTAACCCTAAAATTGATCCTACATGTCTAATTGTTGAAGGAAACATGAAAAAAGCTTTTGATAGACTTGGTTTTTTGGTTATTTCACGGTTCTCCTATATACATAAGGTTTTAGAAGAAAAAATTTGGAATGGATAATTTTCATGGGGTAATAAATGTGAATCAAACACTTATTTAGAGTTTAAAATGTGTGAGATAAGTCTAGAGAAAAAAACTTAATTTCTAGGCCTAGAGACCTAATTAAGGCCTTAAGAGAGAGAGAGAGAGAGAGAGAGAGAGAGAGAGAGAGAGAGAGAGAGAGAGAGAGAGAGAGAGAGAGAGAGAGAGAGAGAGAGAGAGAGAGAGAGAGAGAGAGAGAGAATAAGTACACATCTAGAAAGATTTGGGTCATTGAATTTGGCATGGAGATGAAAGTAAATACAAGGTACTCAAAAAAATTCATATTTTCCCAATATTATCTATACATTATCCCACAAAAGGAGCTTTGTGTGTTTCTAGGGCCATAAGGAATTGAAGAAAAATATAAGATTTGGGTGTTAGATGAGGTATTTATGAGTGTTTGATGGATACAAATGGGTTGATTCAGGTGTATTATTATTTAGATATTCCATCCAGGATAATAATTTTATTAATGGAGTAAAATTAAAGATATAATCCATTTGGGAAAGAAAGGTGTAATGAGACAAAGTGGGTTTCAAAACACCTAAGAAGAGATGATTGTCACTACAACTTCAATATGATAAATCTTAAGGGATATGAAAGGTGTTAGGAATAAGGTAAAATAAGTATATCAATGTGACTTTATGAACAAAGAGTGTCACTTTGTAAGCCAAGATGAGGGTAGTTTGAAGATAATTAAGAGGTGTCAAGTAAAGATTGAAATTCCTATACTATTTGAAAGAAGATGCATCTTTAAGAGAGTAACACGTGTCTTTTGAGACTTTAATAAATTTTTATTCAACTCCCTTATTTATTTTAACTATCACTTGACACTTGTCAATTGTTCCCTTCTATGCCTCTCTTTCTCTTCTACTCTCATTTTTCTATAAATTCAACCTTGTTTAGCTTTATATTCATCCTCCACCTAGGTATGGTGAAGCTCTACCCATTTATATGGCTTTGATCAATTATAAACTATAATTTTTACCTCATTAAACTAGTTTTAGTGTGTGGGTGAGACTATTTTATCTTGTCAAGTGTTTTTTTTAGTCTTCCTTAGCATGTTGTCCTTTTATAACACTTGTATGCAATTTAAAATCTTTTTTGTAGGTCATGTGAAGTGTCCAAGTGAAGTGTGAAGGTTAATTGAGTTGTCTACTCATTAATGTAATTGTATTACCTCTTGATTACTCCTCCTATCCCAAAAAACTATCACAACCTCCATAATGAGGTGTTAATTTAGTGAGGTAGATTAGGAGTAGTGTGTGTTCAGTTTAGTCTCATGGTTTATGTGCGCATACAACTGGTTGGTAGTTGTCAATTATTTTTATTACATCACCTCCATTAGAGTAGGTTTCTCTTTCTTTTTCTATCAATTTGATAAATTATTTAATGATCCTAATTGATACATCAAGGGGAGATAGCCATATAACCTAGAGATTCAGTACACCTATTAGGCCAACCATAGCCTAGGATTGTCTCTATGTTACCCTAAAGTTGGGTGATAATAACTCTAACACACTTGGTGAGACATGTTATAAAATTTTTGAAGTACTTTTGGTGTTTACCTTCTACATATAAAACTTTGGAAGCATTTAAAAAACATTAATAGTGACTCTAAACTTGATCAATTGATTCTAGTAGCCCAAGGAATTGTTTAAATAAGTCATATCTTTAATTAAATATGTTGATGAGGTTGATATAGTTTAGTTTTAAGTATATTTTAATTCCATTCAAATTTATGAATAATCTCAAGCCTATGGTACTCCCTATTAGCCCTATGACGATCATTATCAGTCCTATAATGATCCATTCTAATAGTGCATTGATCTTTATCAATAGTATGATGATTCATATTAGTCTTATAACACTCCTTATTAGACTCATTATGACCCCAACTATATTCTTCAGTATCCTTATCAAGCTTGTTACTCTCCTTACTATCAATAGTGTCACTTTTATCTTCCTTATGAGTCATACCAATATTATGATCAGAATATACCTCCCCATCCCCCACTATCTCTTCAATCATGTTAAGATGGAATGGATGAGAAGGGGAACAAGATACTAGAATATGTAAGAAAGGTTTTCTTAAATTCTTAATATGAGGAATCTATTTGTATTTTTTAGGTTACATGTGTATCCTATAGTGATCCATTAGAGAGGGATGATTTGTGTACATTTGTATTAGAGAAGATGGAGGTTTTGGAAAGAAAACAAAGTTAGTTAGATTAGATGTTTCAATATCCCTCTAATATCCCTTATCAACCTTCTTGTGTTCTTTATCCTCATGAATTCATTGGCCATCCTCAAGAAGATCTATTCAAAGAGACTATAGAATAAAAAATTGAAGCCAAAGAAGACCTTGTGCATATTAAATCCCCATTTCCTCTCCTCAATAACATAAAGATTTTCCATCTTGGAAGTGTATCTAAGAAGGCATTCAAAACAAGAAATAAATCCTAGTTGAGAAGGTTTGAAATCAAGTTATAGCTATAAATGAACCACAATAAGGCTATAAGAAGAATGAAGTGTTTATAGAGAGGAATGAAACACTCATAGAATAATTGAATTCTATCTCTCTTCAAGAGTTCTTATAATAATCTTCCATCCATAAGACTTCAAGTTACAAGAGTGTTCCCTTAGTCCCTAAGGCCAACTCATGAGCATATTCATCGCCCTCCCAACATCTTCCTTATTAAGGAGGAACCTATTATATGGGAGGAAAATATATAATACCAATTTGTAGTTTAAATTGAACATATTGGACATAATTCAAATGAAATTGATGAGGAGATCATAATTGGTACCCCTCTTGGGTAAGAAAAAGGTAAATCAGTTTCTCAAAATGAAGTAAATGGAAATCTTGAAGTAGTATAATTTGATCAGGTTGTGTCTGATATTGAAGTAGAATACATCTCAATGGAATAAGGTGAGTTCTTGGTTTAATTTTAAATGGTTTCTAATTAATAAGAAACATAACTTGAGATAAATGATCACATATAAGGGCTCAAGATTATTGATAGCCCCATAGCTCTTAAGGGGAAAGATGAGGATTCTATTCAAGTTGGGCTCACTCAAATTGATCAAATAGAATATCCAAATGAATATTAGAATCTATACATTGAGTTCCTTCAAGATATTGAAGTCCTTTACAAAGGTACAATTCCTATTGAAGAGCAAGATCATGAGGAGGTTGATCAAGACACATCTAATGAAGGCCATGATGTATCTTGGAATGAGTATGAAAAAATATTTAAAGAGATTGATAAACTTGTAGATGTTGATAATAAACATGATATCACTCAAGATATCATGGAGGCAAAAGAATAATTCCTAGATGGAGCATCATTAGATGAGGTTGAAACCATTCCAACAATTCAAAATGGAATCACTTGTGAGGTTCCCTCAAATATGAAGGGGAAACTGATCCAAAACTTAGAAGTTTTGATTGAAAGATATTTAAAGAACATGAAAATAACATAGTAACAATGAATTCTCTGAGAAGAGATGTTTTATTACTCAAAATTGTAATACCACTATATGCTTATCTCTGGGAAGAGATGTTTGATTTCCCTTTCAGGTTACATAGTCATTTATACACATTTTTAAATTAGAAGGAGGATTTATAAGGTCACCAATATCAATGTTTATTAAGTGGTTCAACTTCCATGATTTAAAACAATATAGAATTAGAGGAATTACTATTTTTAGAAACTTACTATTTTTAGACTGCACTAATAAAATTGAAATTTGGGTCACTTATATTGGGTTTTTAGGGATAAAAATACAATGAGAAAATATCCATTCCATCTCACCATGTTTTCCTCATTATTATCTTTCCAATGATTCAAACAACGAGTCAATTGGAGCTAGAGTGAAAAAGTTATGGCTCTCATAAATTTCATCATCAATTGGGGTATAACCATCACCTGAATTGTTGCCCAGTTCAGAAAAATAGAGTGGGTATTGAAATAAAATATTAATATGTGTTCAAAGTTGATTGTTTTGGTGTTATTACTTCACTTGAAATCATTCTAGGAGGATGAAGATATGTTCAGGTCAGTTGTATATATTAGTTACTTATCTTGTGTCTTGTTTTCTTTGCTTTGTGTGTTGTTTTTGTTTTGTGTGTATTTGCAGGTCAAGAGAAGTATTTTTTATTGGTTAATATCTATTAATGTTTCATTTATATTGGAATTGACTCCATATCCTAATGGAATGACAAGGCTACTAGTCTATTAATCATTGCAAGCATGTCACCCCTATGAATCGCAAATTTTGTTGACCATTTTTTGATCCCTAGGTCAAGAGGTCAACCCCTCTCATCCAAAAATTGGATTTTCATGTCTTTTGACCTTGTTCATATCCTATTACATCCTTTTTTAGGTGTTAAAATGGTCTTTTTGAAGTCTTATTAGCATACATTAAGGTTAATTTGACAAAATTAAGTTAATGGTGTGTATTAGTCTTGTGATAGTCTATTTATGTCATGGTATGAGAAGGTGGTTCCAAAAGGTTTCATAGGTTCACATGTTTATTTTAAATTAATATTACCCCTTAATCACCTTCATAAAAATTTCACATATGTTTAGAAATATTAAGGTTATTTTGTAAATTTTATGGTATCATGTAAGAGAAAGGTGTTTTTGGTTAAATCCAACACATGTCAAAACTCACCAAGGTGAAATATCTATACAAATATAGTTTACAAAGTTTATTTAAGGAGTTATATATCTACCATGTATGTTAATAATGTTATATCATAATAGTTTTTCAAGATTAATCTCCAAAAAGGGAAGTTTCAAGCATTTGTATAGACATGGGGAATCCATCTTCAGATGAAAACATCTTCAAACTGTCTTTTTTCCTTCCAAAAGTCAATTCCATGCTTAGAATTAATTTATAGGTACATATAATTTAAAAAAACTCTCTCTCTTCCATCACTCCCTTAACAAACTCATAAAGGCATATTTCACATGCTTGGTCAACACAACACAAGGAGAGTTGGGACTTTAAATGTTTTTTTAGAGGAGGGGGTCCTAATGGACCTAAAATTTATTTGAAATAATCATCATATTGGTGGCCCCTCATTTATGAAAAATTTATAGGAACCCAGGGTGATCTAAAAATGCCTATAAACCATGTCTAGTTTCCCAATATCATTCGTACATTATCCCACACAAGGTTCTTTGTGTGTTCTCAAGGTTATAAGGAATTGAAGAAAAATTAAAGATTTGGGTGCAAGATGAGGTATTTGTTAGTCTTTGATGGATACAAATTGGTTGATTTAGGTTTGTTATGACTAAGAGATTCCATCCAAGGAGAACAATTATAGTCATGAAGATAAAGTCAAGATTTGACCCATTTGGGTAAAAAAGGCATAAGGATTATCACATAAGAAGAGGTGAATGTCACTAAAACTTAAATATGATGAATATTCAGGGATATGCAAGGTGTAAATAACAAGGTCAAAAGAGTATATCAACATGACTTGATGACCAAAGAGTGTCACTTTTCACTTTCCAAGCCAAGAAGAGGATAGTTTGAAGAGAATAAATATCAAGTAAATATTGAAACTCCTATGCCATTTCAAAAAAGATGCATCTTCAAGAGATAAAAACGTCTTTGGAGACTTGATTAAACTATTATTCACCCTTATTCTTGATTGTAACTCTCACTTGACACTTGTCAATTAATCCCTTCTATGTCTTTCTCTCTCTCTTCAACTTTCATTTCTCTATAAATTCAACCTTGTTTGGCTTTGTATTCATCTTCCACCTAAGTATGGAAAATACCTACCATTTTTATGCCTTTTATCAATGATAAACTGTGGATTTTACCTCCTCCTTTGACTAGTTTTTTTTTTTTTTTTTTTTTTTTTTTTTTTTGTGTGTGTGTGTGTGTGTGTGTGTGTGTGTGTGTGTGTGTGTGTGTGTGTGTGTGTGTGTGTGTGTGTGTGTGTGTGTGTGTGTGTGTGTGTGTGTGTGTGTGTGTGTGTGTGTGACTAGTTGATCTTGTCAAGTGTTTTCCTTAGTCTTCCTTAGCATGTTGTCCCTTCCAAACACTCATATATAGTTTGAAAGCTTCTTTTCAGGTCATGTGGAGTGTCCAAGTTAATTTTGAATTTTGAGATATTTTCATACTCATTAATGTCACTATATACATCTTTGTTAATCCTCCTAGACCAAACATATAGTAAAAAATCCATAATGAAGTCTTGATGTAGATAGGTATATTAAGAGTAGTGTGTGTTTAATTTATTCTCATGGTTGATGCACACATACAACTAGTTGGTAGTGGTCAATTATATTTGGTGCATAACCTCTATTAGAGTAGGTTTATATCCCTTTTCCTATCAATTTGATATATAGTGAATGAGCCTAAGTGATACATGAAGGGGATTTATCCCTATAACCTAGAGATTCAATCCACCTATTAAGACACCCATACCCTAAGATTGTCTCCATGTTACCCCAAATTTAGAAGTCTTGAATAATTTTCCAAGGGTGAAAAATTGGGTGATAAAAGGAACCAATAAACACACAAGTATCACATCTAACAATTGATACATGTTCTAATATTCCTCCAATAAATATACCTTTAGTAGATATCCCTCAAACTTCACATCAACTTTCTTCCATTAAAACACAAGAAACAATTAAAGAAAAAAATACATCCCCTAAGACAGATCAACCCAGTTCAAAAAAATATAAAATAAATATCCTTTATCAACACAAATATCAATGAACATCCAACCCCCCTTCAATAGACTTATTACAACATTATGCACCTTTATACAATAATCCTTTAATGGGTTATTATGAATGGGATCTTATATCATAAATTTCCCATATTCTATATCAAATTCCTTTCCTATAACTTACAACTTACCCTTGTCATCATAACAATCTACTGTAATTACTATTAGAAATGAACATTTTTCATCCTCCACTTGTGGGGAAAAAGATACATTATCCATATCTAAAGATAGCATTCTCCAATAGTGTGAAGAAATGTCTATCCACATTGATGAAATGGTATATACTTCCCTTTCACTCAGATTTCCTATCTCTTCCATGATTATCAATGAGACATTACTTCATGTGGATGACCCCACTCTCTTTAGTAACATACAAATAGGACATATGCAAGTGAATCATGATTTAAATAATGAATGATTAGGCACTTGTGTTGCTTCCCTTAATTTTAATAAAAAACTTAGATATTTTGAATGTAATAATATATCCACACAAATTACATGCCAAGGATATAATATAAATACATCCTTTAGGTCATGTTTATATTCCTATCACCATTCTTCCCATCAATGATCATGTGAAAGCTATGATATTTAACTTTCTACTTGCTTCTAATATACTGCTCAATTGACTTTGGATGCATTGCATGAGAGAAGTCATCCCATCTTCATGCCAATGTGGTAAATTTCCCTATAACGTGATATCTATAAAATTAAATATGACACTACCCCTTATAACTTGAAATAATTCCAAGAATGAGATGTTTTAAAATACCTATCCTTGAACCTTTACCTAGCATTCCATTTCATGAACCACAACATTTTAATTATCTAGACAACTCTACTCAAAGTTATAATGGTCATAGTAAATTAATAGGAAACATTCCTCCTAACTTTATAGAATTAGAAAATGGTGAACCATATGAGATAATCTTAAAGATAAAAAAAGTTGATCTCTCTCCCAACATAATTTCTCAATCACCTCCTTGTCTCAGACCTCACTCCCATAAATAAAATTAGATAAAATACTAGTTACCCTAACTAAAATGACACATTATATTCATCATGCTTATTAGAATAATAAAATAGTTTACACATGTACTATTGATTTATATACACTTGATTATGATGATCTATACTCCCTAGATGACCCATTTTTATCTAGATTTTTCAAAATCTAAAAATGCATATGTGCTTAGATATCATTCTTCCTTACTGCAATATCTCAATTCTTTTTCTATTGTTTGTTCTCTTATTGTAGTACCTAATATTATTTTTCCTCCAATATTCATAGGTCATAGGTTGAATTCCAACTTACTACACCTATAATCAGTACTAAATTTTTTAGGATAATGTTTATGGATTATTCCATGACAAGACTTTACCATTTTACTAGATACCATAATCCCTCTAGTTCTATTCCCCCTGATATGTTAGCAACTCTACATTGACCTATTTTGAAGATATCCATGCATATGGATGAGCCTAGTTTAGATCCCACTATAGCTTCTTCCTTTATTGGTGATGGAATTATACCATTACCTAAGTTTGATCCTCTACCAACATAATGAGAAGATGATACCTATTATAATATCCATAGAGGTTTTGGTCATTACACCAACTATTTCCATATACATCAATATCAACATTCATATTCATCTATTTCTTTATCTAGTAGACCTTCATTGCCTATTAATATATGAATTTGTTGATTTCATGGTATATGTAACCATTATTATACTCATTTATAAAAATCCAAGAAATACACTGATACACTACATTCAAACATAACAAAACACATAAAAAAAACTATAACACCTCCTAGGCTACTTTTATAGTATATCCTTAAATATGGGGAAGTATATTGCCTTTGGAATCAATTCACTACACACCATACTGATATATGTTGAGCACTTTAGTAACATCTTCAAGATATTCCATGGCTTACACCTTCACTGACTCATCCTCCCTCTATAATTTATCTATGGACAAAGTCTTCTTCTTCCCCACCACCTACATTTCTTCACATATTTTAGGACACTAGATGCATTCCTAGCATTGTGTATTCCACACATAAGGTGCCTCATGAGCATCATAATTCTCTACTACACATTATTTTTATGTAGATATGATATGAAAGGAAGTATTCTCATGAATTCATATGAAGATTGATGATACTCTGATTAATGTCATAATTCAACTACATAAGGATGTCTTAGATGTTATGAATGATATTTTTAGTGAGATTTATCAATATTTGTGAACACATCATGGTGTTCTATCACATTATTTACAATATTATTATAGTATTTGGCATTGATTTATGATTATTTATAAATTGGATATCATTATTTTCATTTGGTCTCATTTATATACATCTATTATATGGTCTCTTATGGATTTTTATTATATTTATTTCTCATAATTCATTTTCTCTCTTTATTATTTTTATGATTACTTGTTATATTCAATTAAAATAAAGACATTTATTGTTATGACTTGGTTATTAAACCCATATCCTATAATATCACATCTTTACCATATGATCAGTTAACAAGAATAATTGTCATTGTATCACTATATACACAAATCTCTTTTGCTCTCCATTAATTCTATTTATTTCCTTTATCATATTAAGTATGCATATGGTTGAGATTTGAGATCACATATTAGCTTATATAAAATACACATTGTTTAGTCAATCATATCTCTAGATATATTTCTTCCTATAACTAGAACCTAAATCTTATCTTTGTCACTTTCATCATTCATGTTTGGTTATCATCAAAATAAAAACAAATTTAAAATCCAAACCATTTAAAAAATAAAAAGACATTTATCAAAAGGCAAAAATCAAAATAAAAAAGTCAAAATCACATATAAATATGTGATTCATAGAACTTTTGCTATCCTTAATCAAATCTCAAACTCCATAGTTGGCCTCATAATAGAGTAGAGGTTCATTAGAGTGTGGTAGCCTATTATATTGGAATATGGGAATTCAAAATTATCTATAGTGCTACCTACTTTCTCATGCAAGTATCCAATCATCATAGTATATTGATGACTCTATAAGGGGTCCTAAAGAATGGGGAAAACCTTGTGTAAAGGTAGGTCAATTTAAATTTTTTTGTATATATAACCTTCATCACGTTATATTAGTACTCTACTTACTTTCCCATAAAGTTTTATTTTTATTGTGAAAAAATATCTTTTGCTTTTGGAGGGTCATTAAACTATTAGTGCATTCATATATTCTTAGTATGCCTAAAAACAATTAATATTTCATACTTATTCCATTCCCTTCATTTATTATAACAATCCCAATATTTCTCGTTGATGAATATGCTTTGTTAATTGATCATAATCCTAGAGTTATTCCATTTTGAGTTGTAGTATTGGACCTTGGATAGGACCAGACATTCCTCACAAATTTATCCTTATTACCTAATAATCATATCCCATATTTCACCTCAGTGTTGTTCCCTTTATGATTTTTAATATAAGACCATAGATAGGACTAGGCATTCTTCACAATATATTCTTAGAAATAAATATAACATTAGTCACATAAATAACTATCAAATCTTTTTGTTAAGTTTTTTTCATCTATTTCACATGTTTTTTGTTTTATTAGAAAACAATCATACTTCCCATATTGATTTAATATGAGTTCCCTTATTTTTATTTGGTGTGATTACTTTTGAAGCATCTGATATAACATATTTTCCATTTTATTACAGTTTTTTCATACTTCCCATCTTGATTTAGAATGATATATCCTATTTTGATTTGGTGAAATTACTTTTAAAATGTCTAATATAACATGGTTTCTATTATCACTTGTAATTTCACCCTTTGATAAGATAAAAATCTCTCCTCATCCAAGTGGCACAAGGTAATCACCTCTAAGCTTGTGGATAGCCTAAGGAACAAGGTGATTCTCTAAATAGGGATAGCTCGCTTGGTGTACCACTTAGGATTGAACCTACAACTAAAATTGGGGGGGGGGGGTGAAAAGGGAGAGAGATAACTGAAATAAAATCTAAACTAAGGAGGTGATACACCAAATCAATTTGATAACTTTAAACCAATTAAATTCTATATTTGAAACCAAAAAATAGACTAAAACATACACCCTTTGAATCTTCATCTTCTCACATCAATGTTAAATTGTGAAGTCATGTATGAATGTGAAAATATAGGAGGACTAGACAAGAAGCCTTGAATGGAACTAATGAAAATACTAACTCATTCAACATTTTACATCTTCTAAAATAATTTTCATGCCTTGTAAGAAAAATTTTCCAACTATAAACAAGGTGGAAGAATGAGACCACATGCTAGAAATCCATGTTATTCTCTAAACAAGATTCATCATTAAAGTGGAACACACTTATTAAAAGTCATGAAGAGGTAACACTTAGTCATTTCATTGATCAAATGGTATACAAATGAGTAGGGATTCACCATACTCAAGTGGATCATCTAATACTATGCCAAAATGGCTAACTCTTACAGACTTTAAGAGAGAGAGAGAGAGAGAAGAAGAGAAGTTGAAGGGTCACAAGGACACTTTTAAAGATGAAAAAATAATTTATAAATGATTTATAATAAGTTATGGGTCTAACTATTAAATATTAGGAGCTTTAAGTGTCAATCCAAGGCATAAGCCTCATGAAAAGTGGTAAGAAAACCCCTCAACTAGCTCGAAAAAATGGCCTTCATAATTGGAGCTATTTGAAAATATTGTAAACAATGAATAGTAGTTAAAATTATTTTAATGGAAGGGGAGACTCTAAAAAATTACTATCCATGAATTTATTGCATTCTTAGTCCTTTAGAAATCTCTTAAAGTGATCCATCATCATTTTTTATCCATAAAACTGCCCTTTCATGCACCTTGCACACTTGGCCTCCAAAATTCCTTTAGTTTCTCATTAAAATACATGGGAGGAATTGAATGAAACTTTTTAATACCCTCCATGGCCCTATAAGCATTAGGCACACCTTAAAAAATCATCACTTAATGTTTTACATATTGTTTACTAGCTTGTCTAATAGACCAGTTTTGACTAGCTAAGTTGAAAAACCTATTTGAGGCACTTAAGAAAATTTTAAAGGAATGAAAATTACATGGTGGATTATCTTAAGTCTCATTATTTCCATCCATGTGATTTTCATCTCTTGAGACTTCTTACTACATACAAAACATAAAAAATAATGAGAAAAATCTTGTTTTGACCCCCATCCTTACAAGCCCATACAATTGATCATAAATAGCCTGAGGAAATCTTATAAAACCTAAAATTATCAAATTGGTCAAAATAGGTCGTTATGTTAGCTATATAACTCACTTTCCATAAATTGGTCCTAATCAGAGTTTGTAAGGGTTTTAGGCCTATTTCCACTCTTAAGGTTGGTTCATAAAAGTTGGGAATCCAACCTAAAAAATATTTTTACTAATTTTTCCTTAAATAACCCTATTAACATCCCATAACTCCTCTATCTCCCATGCAGATCCTCATGAAACATACGAGCTTCAAAAGATGGTCTTTTGAGTTTGTCTTTCTCCTTTTCAATGGGCATGATGGGTTTTTAAGCCAAAAATGTATTCTCCAAGGTTTATCCTACATGATTTAACTAGATGGAAATCTTTCCTTATGCTAAAAGTTTGAATGGCTTCTCATTTGAAACTAGGCTTCACTATGCCTAATAAGCCTATCTATAGTTTTAGGCCTAAAATTAACTTTATGATGTATTCCCTAATGTAAAATATTTTACACATCTATTTTTTTTCCATATACATTTATCATTTGGTTATGATTCTCACCAAGATTTTCAAGTGAGAGTGACCCTTCATTTGGCCTTTAAGCCTAATGTTGGTCTTGTAGATTTAACTACCAATTTGAGGTTTTAGGTTGTTTCATTGAAATCCATATTTTATTGTTTGTTTTAAATTTTTCCATATATTTAAATAAACCATACCAACCTCCTATAAATTTTTAACTCACCTCTAGTTTACTCATCACCTTCCTTAGCTAGGACTATAAGTTTCATGTATAAAGGGAGTGACCTCTGTCTGAGACAAAATAGAGGGAACTCCCCTATTTCCTGAAGAAAAGATTACTATATTATGGGATTATCCAGGTCATAAATATTCTATCTAAAAAATTACATCTCATTATGATATCATTTGACCCTTATAACTCATAAAAACCAAAGACAAACTTCTTTTAGGCATACTGTATGTGGACTTTTTCGAGTGGACTATGTTTTGCCTTTTAAAGGGTCTTCTATATTATTTTGTTTAATAATTAATGGAATATATATTTATTTATATTCGTTAATATTGTGTTATATTTCCATTTTACACTTCAAATCTATCTATATCTCTTTGAATACCCTAACAAGTCAAGACTTTGGGAAAAGATTTGACTGTGTTGAGGACAATATGGACCCTACCTATAGGTTTTCACTTTTTTTAGGATATTAAAGGGATTATAAAACTTATTTAATTATATTAATATTTAATTATACATTTTTTACTCACATTTATTAACCATGCATCTTAAAAAACCCAATTTTCTTACCCACTATCTGTTGACTGTCATACCTAGATTTTGACTATGTTTTCTTATTTCATGGTGAACCCTGTAGGTCATATGCATGTTGGGGCATAAAAATACTATCCATAACTCCATTTATTTACCTATAATAATTTTAAATTTAATTTTACATGTAATTTTACCTTGGGTAGCCTATATCATCATTTGAGATTCAAAATCATGTTCATTATTTGAAACAGTCACCTTAATGGTTGTGGGTGTTCCTAGGGTTTAAAAATATTAGTATATGGTTATTAATGTTTTTTATAGATTTTTAGGTTTATCATGGATATAATTTAGGTTATATATCATTAATATTAACTTCATTTATAACCCTTCTATGCACTTGAGTTCCCAAACTGAGTTTCCACTACCCCTATTGACTGAGATATCCCTTAAGAGCATGTCTATAGGTCACCTTGCTCATTTGGATCTTATGTTAGATATAGGTAATATTAAATTTAATATTTGTGGTAAATTATTACTTTAATTCACCTTATATCCACCTATATAATCTCAAATATTATCAAAATCTAATACCAACCCACTATTTGTATACCTTACTATAGGTGCACATTTAGGCCACTTGTATGGACAAGTGTGCATATAAGGGTCTAAAATACACTTTTCCATCTTTTCTTATGATATATTTCATAAAAAAAAACTCCCTTAAACTATTTTTAATCATTTAACTATGATTAAATAACATAGGTTTTCATATTTTGTTGAAAATTCCATTTGAGCTCTTGACTATAGATATTATTGTCTGAATTCAGTGTATTTATGGATACTTTTAGGACTTTAAAATTCCATCTTCCACTTGTCATATTCATCCAAAACATGTAATGGGACTTAATCATACTGTATAATACAATATTATCCAAATTATACACTTTAATAACTTTACCTTATTGTTTTAGGATAATCACAAAAAGCTTGTTGACCTTTGTTTTACTCTTTTTATGAAAAGATGCATACAAACTTAGTCTTCCTCTTTGGAAGTTGATTTCAATATGATTGGTAATATATCACCTCAAAAATTTATATCATGATGTTACCACCATATCCTATACTCGATAAGGTTTAAAACCATCTAATCATCTCTATTAAAAGACATTCATGTCTCTACTAATGTCACATGTAGGTGACTTTGACTAAGTTAGCAGGCAGTCTACATGCAAGTGTGTAGAATGAGCATGAATTTTGCATTAAAAGTTTTATTTGTACTTAATGTGTTAAAATTGAAACCTAAATATATTTCAAGGCTCAAAAAAATAATTTAAACCATTCCAATTTGGAGAAACTTCTATGAAAGTACCTGGTTAACTATGTGTTATAGTCATAAGGCAAATTGGTTACATGTTCAATGACTATACTCATGAAATTTCTTTGAGTAATGATGTTTTAAGGTATAATTAGAATTAGGAAGACCTTAAAAAAATAGTAAATACACTAACACAACCATATAACTCTATTGACGAAGCACAAAACTCCTAAAAATGTTGAAAACTACCCATAGCTCAAAAAATTGTAGCTTCCTACAAATTGAGATGATTAGCATATAAAAACCTCATGAAACATGAAAAAAAAGTGTTTTTATCATTGGATAAGGATTATAAATTCTTTGTAAATATCATGAACAATTGGTTCATATGGAATTCCTTGAACCAAGTAAAAATTGACACGGTGCATAGATTAGTAGGTAGTTTTGGAAGGTCAACTTCAAATGGATGATTCATAAAATAAATTTTATCATTATAAATATTATTTATATTAAAATTCATATCCTTGAGTGTAAAAAAACCTCCCAAAATTTTTTTCTTGAAACTACCTATGTTATTCATACTGAGTAAAAACTTGAGTGTCACTTTAGTCTGTCAAGGAGAGTGAAAAAGTAATAGAATGGTTTTGGCCTAATTTTGACACTTCTAGATTAATTAAATCATGTATATTAGTGTGGGTAAGCTTAAGAGACATTTATTGACCTTTCCACATGTCACACTTCCCAAGCAGGTTGTACAAGTGCCAAACTCACTCTTTTCTTCAATAAAACTACCTCTTTTTTTGTATAACCTAGTACTTTCTATGAAGAGGAATGGATTAAGACTTATATGGACACATGTCACATTAAATCACCTTTTAAAACATGTACATTTCCCAAGGAACCTGTACAAAGCATTAAATACACCATTTTGACCCTTAAAATGACTCAAAATGATAAATGGACCTAGAAACTAATTGACCAAAGCCATTACAACATTAATTGACATAAAATTACCTATAAAAAACCTCATGACAATACATTATACCCACTTATATGCATAAAAATCAATATTTTTACTAGGGGTGCCCCAATTTGACCTAAAAGTCCAAATTGATCAACAAATTGGTGACTCATAGGAGTAGTATGCCTGTTATACTAACTATACTAGTAGAATTATTCGTCCATTGTGCTTATAGAGTCATCTAGGGGATGATACAAATAATAAATTTTGACCATTGACCAAAAAACTTTGATCAAGACAAGATAATAGTGACTTCCTCAACCACGCAAAGTAATGAAACACACAAAAAGGAATGTAAGCACACACACACACACACACACACACACACACACACACACACACACACACATGTGCCTAGGGAACTTAGGGGAATAAAAAATAATAATTATGTACAAATAACAATCATTCATGCCTCCCTTTGTAGTATTAAAGGGAAAGTTTCTTGAATCTCCTTTTGCATGAGATGGATAAGGATGCCAAGCATGTTGCTCTTGAGATTCAATGTTTGATGGACTAGACCTATTCCTTAGCACTTCATTTGAATTGTTCTCAAGTATAACATCTTAAAATAGGTCTCAAATTTATACAATATTTTTCTTTACCTTGAACACACATTTCATGTTTCTTCTCACTCTCTTTCTTATGATCAACTTTCATCTTCTTTGTAGGCATGGTCTCAAAAAGAATGATCTCTTGATTTTTAAAATATTGAGGCCAATATAAACTTGAATTGACTTAAAAAATCTAAGGTGAACTTTGTTTTTTCTCTTGTATGACATGTTGTATAATGTAATTTTGTTTATCATCACTTGTGATCAGCTCTAGAGAAGTATTAGATCCCTTGATAGACTCATACTTTTTGTAAATGTTTTCAAACTATAGCCACAAATCCACATCATCTTTTTGAACCCTGTCATATTTCTTACCATTTATTGTAGTCAACTCCAAAGGAGTTGAAGGCCCCTTGAGACTTTTAAATTCATTTCAAAGGTCTTTAAATCTCTGCCATAGGTCATCATCCTCTTTTTGATCAACATCATGAAGAGGATCAACAAGGGAAATTCCATCTTCTTATTTATATTATAAAAGAACCTCTTCCAAAAATTCTTGTTCAACACAAGGAAATTCCCTTTCATCATCATCACAATTTGAGATATCCACACAAGAATTTATCTCTTATTTATCATCAACCCAATCTGAAACCTCCATCTCCTTCTCTCTCATGGTGGTGCCAAGACTAAGCATTTTGAAGTCCAGTGACTTAGCCTAATGAGGTTG
Source organism: Torreya grandis (assembly GCA_037957365.1). NCBI lineage: Eukaryota > Viridiplantae > Streptophyta > Pinopsida > Cupressales > Taxaceae > Torreya > Torreya grandis. The sequence goes on from JARHVA010002413.1 coordinate 471,217, forward strand.
CCAAGGAAGTAAACTTTCTTTAATCAAGATTTCTAATTTTTTTTCAACCAACTTCTCATATTTAGGTTTCCATACCATAGGTACACCAATGGAAATAGTGATAGGGTGTGGAAAATATGAAGTAGTTAGTGGAAGTGGCACATAGAACTCAAAATCAGATTGAGAGTGAAGTGTAGGTTATTCTCTTGGAAGCTCTTGAGGAAGGGGAGGTATACCTTGGGATAAAATGACTTGATTTCTTCCTTCCATGGTACAATAACTTCATTAAAATCTTATTAGGCTTGAAAAATTTCTTGAGGAGGGGTGGATGAGGTGTGTTTATGCATAGGATATTATTTTTGGTCTAAACATTACATTACCTCTTGACTTAATAATTTCATCTTTGCCTCTAACTCTTCAATTTTCATGTCTAAGCTCTCTTAGAAAAGTATTTATTGGAGATCATATGAATCATCATGGGGATAAGGATTGTATGAGGGCTTCCATAGAACACAAGAATCTTCCTGAGTAAGGCTGGGAGGGACTTGCAAAGGATCAACTCCATTCTCGACTTCACACTCTTGGACAATACTTTTGTCTTCTTTCTTACCCCATGAATATACTATCTTGATCCAACATAGGATATTAATATTAGAAACACTTTTTTGAGGAAAGGTATGAGGAGTTTGTATAGGATCAAGAGTTTTCTCAACTTCACATTCTTTGTCAAGACTTTTCTCCTCTTTCTGTCCCCAAGATTCGACTACCTTGTTCCAACTTAGGACATTAGAATTATGACTCTCTTTGTAAGGTGGTGGGGATGCAATGTGAGAGGGAAATAAGGGTTTGAAATCCACTTCCCTTTCTAAAAAAATGGACTATTGCATATGAATATTTTTCAAGTCAATTTTCCTATCAATATTTTCCTAAAATATAATATTTCTCTTTTCAAATCTCTCTTCCAATTGATTGGAAAAGGATGACTTTGATGGACTTAATTTGTCTCATGAGTAGGGGTCATGTATGGATGACAAAAAACTTGGGGAAGTGGGTATGAATATTTATAAACTTGGTAAGGATACATCTCATGAGTGTTTATCTTCTCTTCTGAAGATGCAATCAAACCACTCACATTTAGCATATCACTCATGAGCCTTTGCCAATTGGCTCTTTCAATAGGTACCCACTCTTTCTTGACTAACTATAATACATTTCTCACTTGATCAATGGAATTATTAGGAATATATTAACCACATCCCCTTATAGTATCAAGATCCAACATATAACTTTCAAATCCCAAAAGTGCTTATTTGAATGTGGAAATGGGTTGATTAGAGAAAGGATTAGGTTGACTAGGAACAAGACATTAAGAAAGCTAAATATAGGACTAGTAAGGATCATGTATGGGTTGGATATGATCATATTTATTTTGATTAAATTAATATTAAGGTTGATAATGATCATGAAAATATTTACCAGGGACTTTCTCATATTGATAGGGAATGAGACAAGATGGATATGTTTCACCAACTTGTGTAAGACAAATCTCAACTCAAAAATTAACCATGAATCTTCATTGAAATTAATAACACAAATAAATATGTTACCATAAATATTAAAATAATATATTGGGCTGATTTACCAGCTTATATGTCTTTGAAGTCACCATTGATGCTTGAATAGATGCTTCCCTAGGCTAATTATTGAGAGACAACACCAACAATCTCTTAATCTCTTAGAATAACAATCCCACTGGGCATGCCAAAAACTATTTTCACTTGGATTTTCACCCTTTGAGGAGATTAAAATATATCCTCATCTTAGTGGAATAATGGAATCACCTCTAAGCTTGTAGACAACCTAAGGAATGAGGTGAGTCTCTAAATAGGGCTAGCTCCCTTATTGTACCACTTAGGATTGAACCTATAACTAAAATTGGGGGGTGAAAAGGGAGAGAGATAAATAAAAGAAAATATAAACTAAGGATGTGATAAAATAAATAAATTTTTTGACTTCCAACCAATTGCATTCTACACTTGAGACCAAGAAACAAAATAAAACATACACTCTTTTAATCTTCATCTTCTCACATCAATGTCACATTGTGAGGTCATGGATAAATGTGCAAATATAGGACTAGAAAAGAGGCCTTTAGTGTTAATAATGAAAATAATAACTCTCTAAAATTTTTAAATATCTTAAAACACTTCACATGCCTTGCAATAAAAGTTTTCCAACTACAAACAAGGTGGCAAAATGAGACCACATGCTAGGAATCTATAGTCTTCACTAAACAAGATTCATAATTCAAGTGGGAAAACACTTATGAATAGTTATTAAAAGGTAAAAATTAGTCATTTAATTTATAAAAAAGTATAAAAATGATCATGTATTCACCATACTTAGGTGGAGCATCCAATATAATGCCAAAATGGCTAACTCTTATAGAGATTGAGAGAGAGAGAGAGAGAGAGGGAGAGAGAGAGAGAGAGAGAGAGAGAGAGAGAGAGAGAGAGAGAGAGAGAGAGAGAGAGAGAGAGAGAGAGAGAGAGAGAGAGAGAGAGAGAGAGAGAAGAGAACTCCAAGCATCACAAGGACACTTGTTAAGCTGATAAAAATTATCTATCCATGAATGAGAATAAGATATTGGTTTAAAAATGTAATATTATTATATACAAGTGTCAATCTAAGTCACAAACCTCATGAAAAGTGGCAAGAAAACCCCTCAACTAGCTTTAAAAACTGCCTTCATGATTGGAGCTATTTGAACATCTTATAACTGATGAGGAGAAGTATATGCAATAGGATACTATCTTACGTGCCTCTCCATTTATTTGTTTCATGTTTGGTCCTATAGAAACCTCTAAAAGAGAGCCATCATCATCTATTATCCAAAAAATTACCCTTTCATGCACCCTACACACTTAGAATCCAAAATACCATAAATTTATCATGAAAATTTTGGGGAGGAAGTTAGTGAAACATTTAAAGACCCTCCATGTCCCTAGAATCATCAGGCACACCTTAAAAACTCCTAACTTGAAGCTTTACCTCTTCTTCACTAGCTTGTCCAATAGACTAGTTTTGACTAGCTAAGTTGAAACAGCTATTCGAGGAACTTAGGAACATTTTCAAGGCATAAAAATTACATGGGGGTTATATGAATCTCAATATTTCCATCCATGTGCTTTTTCATCTCTTGAAACTTCTTACAACCTAAAACAAACACAAAATAGTGAGAATTTTTTTTCTACCCCCCTCTATATAAGTCCATACAATTGATCATGGTGTGAAGTATCCTAATGGAGTATTATACAACTTCTAATCATAATATTGGTAAAAATACCTCATTAGATTATCTATACAACTCAATTTTCAAAAACTAGTCTTAATCAGGGTTTACAAGGGTTTTAGGCTTGTTTCCACTCTTAAGTTTATTTCATAAAAGTTGGGCATCTAACCTGTAAAAAAAATTTACTAATTTTTCCATCAACACCCCTGACAACATTCTCTAACTCCTCTATCTCCCATGCAGATACTCATGAAAGATATGAGCTTCAAAAGATGGCCTATCGAGTTTATCTTTCTCCTTTCCAATATGCATGATGGGGTTATAAGCCAAAAATGTCTTCTCCAAGGTTTATCCTACAAGGTAAAGAATATAAAATTCATTTAATGACACCAAAAACATGAGTTAACTGGTTGGAAATCTTGTCTTATGCTAAAATTTTTAATGGCTTCTCATTTAAAACTAGGCTTCACTATGCCTAATAATCCTATCTATAGTTTTAGGCCTAAAATGACCTTTATGATGTCTTCCCTAATTTACAATAGTCTATAAATATATATTTTTTTACCCATAGAAATTTCCCATCTAGTTGGAATGCTCACCAAGAGTTTCAAGTGAGAGTGACCCTTCATTTGGCCTCTAGGCCTAATGTTGGTCTAGTAGATTCAACTACCAATTTGAAGTTGTTTCATTGAACTCAATCCTTTCTTGTTTGGTTTCCATGTTTACCTAGATCTAAATTAACCATAACAACCTCCTATCAAGATGGAACTCACCTATAGTTTACTCATCACCTTCCTTAACCAGGACTACAAGTTTCATGTACAAAGGGAGTGCCTTATGTCTGAGACAAAATAGAGGGCACTCCCCTATTTCCTTAGGAAAAGATGACTATTTGATGGGATTATCTAGGTCATAAATATTATCTATAAAAAATTCCATCCCATTATGATATCATTTGACCCTTATAACTCACAAAAACCAAACACATACTTATTCTAAGCATAATGTATGTGGACTGTGTTTTGCCTTTTAAAGGGTCTTTTATTTGCTTGTGTTTCATCATGAATGGACTATATAGGTATTTAAAGTCATGATAAGTGTGTTATAGGTCCCTTGTTCTTCTTGTGTTTCATCATGAATGGAATATATGGATCTTTATAGTCATGATGAGTGTGTTATAGGTCCCTTAGACACTTAAACTCCCTCTATATCACTTCCAATACCCTAACCATTCAAGACTGTGTGAAAGGATTTGACTATGTTGAGGATAATATGAACCCTACCTATAGGTTTTCACTTTGTTTAGGATTGAAAAGGTGATTATCAGCCTTATTTTAGTTTATTAATATTTCTTTATACCTTTTATACTCACCTTTATGCACCATACATCTTAAACAACCTAATTTGCTTACCCACTATTTGCTAACTATCATATACAAAATTTGACTATGTTTTATTATTTCATGGTGAATCTTGTAGGTTAGATGCATGTTGGGGCCTCAAAATACTATCCATAACTCCATTTATTCCCTTATGTTCATTTGACATTGTTTGGACCCTTTCTTTTTACCTTGGGTAGCCTAGATCTTCATTTAATATTCAAAACCTTGTTCATTGTTTGAAATAGTCACATTAAAAGTTGTAGGTGTTCCCAGGGTTTGAAAAGATCAATATATGATTATTCATGTTTTTCGGATATTGTTAAGATTATCATGGTTATAGTGGATGTACCTTATCCTTCACATTAACTTCATTTATAACCCTTCTATGCTCTTGAGTTCCAAAACTGAGTTTCTATTGCCCCTGTTGGTTGAGATATCCCTTAAGAGCCTACGTGTAGGTTACCTTTCCAATTTAGATCTTATGTTAGATATAGGGAGTCTTAATTTTAATATTGGTGGTCAATTAGTCCTTTGTTTCACCTTGAATCCACATATATAAAATCAAATACTATCAAAATCTGATACCAACCCACTATTTGTAAACATTATTATAGGTGCACATTTATGCTACCTATATAAATAGGGTGTGCATATAAGGGTCTAAAATAAAATTTACCATATTTTATAATGATATATTGCATCTAAACACTCACTTAAACTATTTTTAATCACTTCACTATGATGATATAACATAGGATTGAAATTCTAGTTGAAAATTCCCTTTGGGCTCTTGACTATAGTTATTATTGTCTAAATTCAGTATATTTATGTGTACTTTTTGGACTTTAAAATTCCATCTTCCACTTTCCATCTTCCTCCCAAACTTTCCATGTTTATTCCTCATACTATATACTACAATATTAGACAAATTAGACACTTTAATACCTTTTCCTTCTTATTTTAGGCTAATCACAAAAATCTTGTTGACCTTTGTTTTACTCTTTTTTGGAAAGGAGGCCTTAAAACTCAGTTCTCCTCTTTGGAAGTTGATTTCAATCTGATTAGTCATATATCACCTCGAAAATGTCTTTAATGATGCTCCAACCTTATCCTATCCTCAAGAATGTTTAAACCCATCTAATTATCTCTATTCAAAGACCTTCATGTCTCTGTTGATGTCACCTATAGGTGACTTTGACTGAGTTAGTAGGTAGTATATATGAAAGTGTTTAGAATGAGCATGAATTTTTCCTTAAAAGGTTGATTTGTCCTTAATGTGTTTAAATTGAAACCTAAATATATTTCAAATCTCAAAAAAAAATTCAAACCTCCCTTCTAATATGGAGAAACTTCCATGAAAGCACCTGGTTGACTGTGTGCTATAGTCATAAGGCAAACTAGTTACATGTTATATGATTTTACTCATGAAAGTTCTTTGAATAATGAGTTTTTAAGGTGGAGGGAGAATAAATAATACCTTAAAAACATAGTAAAGAAATTAACACAACCATATGACTCTACTGACAAAGCACAAAACTCCTAAAAATGGTGAAAACTACCCATAACTTAAAACATTGTAGCTTCCTACAAATTGAGATGATTATCATATCAAAACTTCATGAAATATGAAAACAAGTTTATGGAACATTCGGTAAGGAAGTTAACATACTTTGGAAGCAACATGAATAACTAGTTCATATGGAATTACTCAAACCAAGGGAAAATGATAAGGTGCCCATATTCGTAGGTAGTTTTGAAAGGTCAACTTCAAATGGATGATTCATTAAGAAAATTTGATCATTATCAAAAATTTTGATATGAAAATGGAATTACTTGAGTGTAAAAAAACCTCCCAAAATCATTTTTCTTAAAATTAATTGTTCTATTCATACCAAGCAAAAATTTGAGTGTCACTTCAGTTTGTTAAAGAGAGTGAAAAAAGTAGAAAAATGGTTTTGGCCCAATTTTGACCCTTTAAGATCATTTAAAGTGTGGATATGAGTGTGGGGAAGCTAAAGAGACACTGTCTAACCTTTCCCACATGGAACACTTCCTAAAGAGGTCGTACATGTGCCAAACTCACTCATTTCTTCAAGAAACCCACCTTTTATTCCACATAACTTGCTAATTTTAGTTAACAATAGTGTATTAAGACTTATAGGGACACATGTCATGTGGCATCACCTTTTAACACTTTCACATTTCTCAAAGAACCCATACAAAGAATTAAATACACCAATTTTTCCCTTAAAATGACTCAGAATGATAAATGGACCTAGAAACTAATTGACCAAAGCTAATACAACATTAATTGACATATAAAACACCTTAGACAATACATTATACCACCTTATAGGATTTAAAATAATTTTTTTTACTAGGGGTGCCCTAATTTGAACTAAAAGTCAAATTTGGTCAACAGTTTCCATTTTACTACAAAATGCTTCATACTTACCATATTGATTTAGTATGATTTATCTTGTTTTGATTTTGTGCAAAAACTTTTCAAAGTCTAATATAGCATGATTTCCATTTTATTACAACAAATAAATCATACTTCTCATCTTGATTTAGTATGATTTATCTTTTTTTGATTTTCTATAATTACTTTTAAAACATTTGATATAGCATGTTTTCCATTTTATTACATATTTTTCATACTTCCCATCTGGACTTATATATTTGTCTTTTTTTGGTTTGGTGTGTTTTTATTTTATCATTTACACTATTACAAACATTTGTTATTTTTAATTGCTATATTTTCATCTATTTGTTTTACACATTTACCATCAATATTTAGTGTGTATTAAATTAGTATGATTATTTATATACTTCTTCAAATTCTATGTTCTATTTTTAACCATGCATGTGTCTCACATAACGCTATAAAATCAATCATATATTATATATTTTCTCAGGGCATATACATCAAAATTAAAATACATGTGATAGATTGAAAATTAATACATACATCCATACATTCAAGATACAAAAACAACTCATAATCCAATAAATGTCCATATCCATATATATCAAGAGTTTGACAAAACATAATACAAATTACAATTAAAATATGAAAACATCTCTAAGGTTGTGATACCCATATATTCCTATGATTATCCCCTCTAAATAGTCCATTATAATGAGGTATTCTAAGATATAAGACAATCAACTTTTCGTTGTAGATTGGCCATCTAGGCTTGTACACATCCCAACTTTATTTTAGTGGCCATATGGGTAATTCTCTCCTAGGCCAATGACTATTAGGCTCATGCTTCTCCATCACCAAAACTAATGGTAGCTACAAACCATCTCCTCATGTTTATAGGTCTTAGGACACCTTCCCAACTAATTGAAAACAACTAGTATATGATAGTGAATATGTTACAATCAGATCATCCATGGTAGTAATAGCATGATGTAATAACAATCCATTCAAAATATCATGGTGTGCATCCTAAACTACTAGACCCCATTTAAACTCCTCCTTAGTAGTATATTTAAAATAAAACAAAAGTATGTCAGATATCACATATATACATATAAAAATCTCTAAATCATCTATATAAAATAGAAATATAAAGTTATTTGTCTATTGATCTTTCAAATAATAAAAACACAAACCATTAATTATCAACAATAGTGTCAGCAACCACTGTCTCGCTATCAACATGATCACCTAGAACCTTCACTATAATCTACCTATAAGAAGATGGAAAACATAGATCAATAACTCATGCATGCCAAGGTCCTCTCCAAATCAACCTCTCTATCACCCAATTTTTAGTAGCCTACACCATAGGGTCTCCCTATGTAACTACTCCTTCTTATGTCTCATGTACCACTGGATGATGTCTGTATCTCCTTCACACTCATGGAAGATCTTATAATGCCTATTTTGGATCAATATTAGCCACATATCCACCCTCACCATCAACACCAACCATATTTAGATTTACTATAACTACCTCCTAAGCCTCAAATCAAGGTACCCTCTCATGTAAAGCCTAATTATTCCAAGGCCTTGCTAAACGTGGATGAATCACATGTATCTCAACTGGTGATCTTATACTACCTCTACCCCTTGGAACCCTAGCATTTTATGCCCAAAAATTAGGAACTACTATAAGATTCATTGTATGTGGTAGGATAAGTTATCTAAGAACATGAGAAACAAGGTATGGCTCTACCCACTAGGTATAGTTCATAGTAATGTGAATACAACCAAAGCCAATAATAATAGTAGACAAAAATGGCTAAATATCCATAATATCTATTTATGGATTCCATATAATATGACCACATGTAATTGTCTATAGAGGTGGGGTATGTATCAAAACATGTACCTCATGGTCCTATCACTACTAGCCACACAAGGAGACTTATCATCCACATCATTAGGAAACCTAGTTAGTTAGTACATTAGGAACCTCTCATATATCCAACTACTTAGTAAAATAGTAGGGCCCATAGTGCTTTGACCTCTAGACAACATCCCATACATATCATGAAACAACTACACCTAAATAATTGATCCTAGGGCATACATCATGACCTTCTCTAGAATAGACTGACATAAGGCTACCACATATAAAGAAACCTTGCCATATAACTTGTGAAAAAGACACATGATGTCATAAGACCTATTATAGCCTTCTATATATCCAAATGGATGATATATAAACATCAAACAAGTGTACTTGTAACCTAACAAAATATCTCTCTAATCATGTTGCCCATAAAGATAAAGCCATCTTCTCAACCTTAGACTCTAGGGAACCATACATCACATGAGTACTTATGATAGGTAATCCAAGTAGAGCATGGACATCCTCTAATTTGATCCCCACCTACATAGTATCCCCATCTACCTCCCAATTTAAAGTGTTGGTTAGTCACTCTCATGCTCGAAGGAACATGACAACTAAGTTAACACTCAGGGGGAGCCTACACATCTCCATAATGCCTTTAAATCCTAAGGAATCTATTTGTACATGATCATCATCTGATAGTCTCTCCAATAAGTCTAGAAACCATGTTGTATCCATTAAGTGCCAAAATATCTATCATTTCTAAAAAATGCCAAACAACATAGATTGCATTAGATCTCAATAGAAAAATCATAAAAATACATTCTAAAATATTAAATTTTAAACATTAATTGATCTATCAACCCATTATTTATATTTTCTCCCATTTTTCCTGAATAGTCAGCCACTTTATACTAAGTAGGCCTAGTCTTCCAACATAGTCAGCCACTTTATACTAAGTTAGCCTAGTCAACCTACATAGTCAGCCACTTTATACTAAGTTAGCCTAGTCAACCTACATAGTCAGCCACTTTATACTAAGTTGCCCTTGCCATTTTATACACTTAACCACTATTATACTAATTCCAACATATCACCCATTTATACAATCTACATCATCCCTCTCTTACATTATCGACCCATTTTTGTATAATGTGTTGACCACCCTCTTACATTAATAAATTGGTCAAGATGTATTAATTTGGCCACTTCAACCTTCCAACTAAATCAGCCTTCTGTTATATAGTCAGTCATATAAAGTAATGTTAAAGCATACCTCTACTATTTAATCAACTAATTTTATCACCCTTCACCTATTTAGTTGAGTTGGCTAAGCTGACTTTATTTTAAAAAGTTGGTGAATTTTTTACTATATACTATAAATTAATGAAGCTTTATCTCTTATAGGAACCTATCAAATCTCAATCTCTCTAAGTGTACTTCAGGAAAGGGGTGGGAAGACCTTTTGTGGTTTTCAAGATTTGCATTCCCTATATCTCCACCTAAAACCAATATAAACCACTCATATATATTTCTCTAAGCTTTGACACCTTACCTATGCTCTATTATATATAATTTACCATCTCAAATAGTTTCCACCTAAGCCAAAACCTATTTTTATCATTTACAAAATGTAATCCAATGGGTTGACCTAGTTTTGGGAATAAAACAAATTATGAGACTAAGTCAGATTAGGCCAACTTAATCCATGACCTAACAACTCCATTTTCCTAACTAACAAGGTTGACTGGGATGACTACACCAACTAAATTTTAAGAAGGGTTAAGGGTAAAATTAGTACACACACACACACACACACACACACACACACACACACACACACACACACACACACACACACACACACACACACACACACACACACACACACACACACACACACACACACACACACACACACACACACACACACACACACACACACATTTCACCCCATCTAAAATAGAGAGGATCATTATTTATGCTTCTTTCTATCCTTTTCCACTATTCTACTTAAAGAGTCATTGCTTAGGGTTTCATGCTTTTTGTAGGATAACCTTTGTCTTGTGAAGGCTTGAAATTCACTAGGAGATCCTTAGCTAGACTATAGTCCATTTTTCATCCTTAGTTTCTTTATTAATACACAACAACCTCTTAAAAATCACCATTGGCCAAGGGAGAGGTTGAGGCTTGATGGGTTCATCTTAAAGGTAAGTATTCCTAGCTCTTACTCTTCTATTTTAGTAGATAGATTTACATGAATAATGGCTAATTAATGTAGTATCTCTCATTGATTAGAATTCCATCTAGATTTAATTGAGTAGAGTTTTAATTTCCATGTTTATTTTTTATGTTTATCCTCCATTTGTGCCACAAAATTTAGTGATATTTAGATTAGATTTACTTTATTATTGCATTATTAGAACTAGATTGGGTTATTGTGTGGTGTTGCTTAACTAGAGGCTTTATAACCCTCTCTAGACATATTATATGATAATATATCCCTTAGGTAAGTTTAGCTAATCCATACTGGTCATGACCTTAATTATCTAAGTATCACTAGTGGTATAGTTAGTTGATTTATCTTCTATAAGTTAGGATTAATTTGTAGATCAGCTTAAATTTTTTTTGCATATAGAAAATTCTTCGCTACTCACTAATAAAATTATAAAAGACATTTAATAAATCAATAAAATGATCAAATCTTCCCTATTTTATCATATTTCCATATTAATCATAGGGGCAACACAAACATAGGTCTGAAGTACTGAAGGAGTAGCCCAAGAGTTACATTTACCAAGGTACAAGCTATGTCACTATTGTACTTACTTTTCACATATTACATGATTCACAAACAATAAGACATGTAGGGGAGAAATAGATAAATCTAATTCCCTCTTCAAATTATTGGATATATAGGTAATGCTCATTAATAGAGGGGTATTTAGGGTCATCTTGATATTGTGTGCCCACTAACCTATTCCTACCTCAGGTCACTATGAAGATGAAGAACTAGGGTTTTAAAAAATTCATGAGTGATATTCCATGACCTAGATCTGAATGGACTAAAGAAAAGGTGAATACAAAATAATAAACATCCATGGGGTCACATCCTTTTCTATCAATTATTCTATACAAGACTCTTACATTAGGTTAAAAAAGTAACATCAACGCAACCATCCTAAGATGATGTTAGTGTTTGTAGCTCTATAAACATACAAATAGAATCAAATGACTATTCTATAATATTATTCTAGTCTATTTTCTACTTGTTCCATATCCATAACTACATTAGCATCATAACAAGCTAATTATATTACTTCTTTGTCATTTATATATCTAGCATAGATGCACTTAATATTCTAAACTTATCTTAGTTTAATAGATTCACTATATATTATATCTAATCTTAACACCAAATTGGTATACTATAGATTTGATCATCACCCTTATGCATTTTCATTTTTATAGTCTTAAACCTATCTACCCAAGTAGGATCTTTATCCAATTTAGGGTTAAACAATAATATACATAGTCATCAAATCTAGATATAGAATAAATAAAAAAGTGGACTAGATATAGACTCTAGAATAGCCACCTAATTCTATAAAACTAATATTTTTAGCATTAAACACTTACATATACCTGGGATGGTTTCATTAATGCTAATGTATAACTTGGATTTAGGTGTCCAGTATTGAATCCTACTAAAACTAGATGCAACCACCTAGATGTTTCTAGGTTATTTGTCACTTCCACTATGCAATATTTAGTTCTAGGTCATGGATTGTCTCTCCTTATCAAATATCAAAACCATCATTCTTCATATTCATATTGAATATGGGTAAATGGGTTATTGAGAACACAATGTCAAACTACCCCAAAGACACATATATCAATAAGTGTTTCTTACATAACCAATACTTTGAAGAGGGCCTCAAACTTATGTAGTTCTCCCCTACGTGTTAGCATATGTTTTAATTATGAAATATTTGAAAAGAAATTTAGTAATGACCTAGCTTGTAACTTGAAAAATATATCTCTTGGGATACTCTTTCAGCACTTCAAACTTGTAGATGTATTATCCCTTTGATTGATATGGAAATATGATAAAATAGGGAAACCTTTCTCACTTGAGTGATTGATATAATGTTTTTGGTAAGTTTTATTGGTCTCTATAGGTCGTTTCAAAGTGAGGAATGAGGCAGGGTTTATCTTATATTTACAATAATCCCTTTGGAGAATATCTCACATCTAATCACTTAGGTTAACCTTAGATATATGTTTTATTTACAAATTGGATGAATTTAGGGCACTAAACACATGAAATTGAATATGACACTTGCATCAACATAGGCATATGAATGGGACATAAGTTTCAAGATAGTTATTAAATAGGTTCATGTCCAAGAATTGTAGATATCGAAGATAATCAGGTTTATAACATCTTAGGAAAGATAATAGATATGAGTGATCAGAATAACATAGGTCAGACTTAGAGATAAGTAATTAGGCATAAAGAGATAATGTATGTGATCCTTTTGGTAATAGGAAAGATTTATAAGATTTAAGTTACATCCATGATATGTTTTTTCCAAGTGTACAATACTAAGGTGATATATAATTTAGAAATAGTGTCTACAATTCCCCCTTTAAATCTAGTAATTTAATTGCCAGCTGATAGGAAAAGGAATGCATACCTAGGTGTCTATAAAATTCCTTATCTTTGTTTGAGCCCAAATTAGTTTATTTATTGGTGAATAAATTACCACTAAGAGCATGATAAAATATATAATTAGTGCATATAATATGATATTGAAATTAATGAAATGATTGAAATTGAAAGAGAGTAAGGTTTAGGAGTACACATGTGTATCAGTACAATCATCTTGACTTTGGAAATTTAATTTGAAAGATGTATAATTATGAATCATTTAAAATGAGATTAGGAAAAATATATATCCAGAAAGTGCATATACCTAAAGAGATAAATATATATATTGGAAAGCTCATGCCTCTAACCTTAGATAAAATGTGAGTTTCCACTTAATAATTGATATTAACTTAGCCATGTAACCCAATCATGCTTATAACCTAGTGAGTGTGATTGTACCAAGTCTACTCACATAATAAAAATGGTGAGGCTAGATGTACTCAATTAAAACATATAAAATTATAAATATTGAGTTATTTAATCACCTAAAACCTACAAAAAAATGAACCAATTACTATAGTATATTGGCACAATACAGTCCATAAAAGTTCAAACTAGTTAGTGATGACAATCCTTAAAAGTGTTTACAATATGAAACTGATTTGATTTTACAATATTAGGCACACATTGTTATAATATGCACCTTAGATATGTCTAATGTTGAAACTATGAATAATAATGGTAATAATGTATAGAATTTTTCCCCAAATATTGTAGATGATTATAGTCATATAAAATATCACTTGAGTGTAATGAGTGTCACTTGAGACTACCCATCCCTAGCTTATCGCAAAACCTATCTTAGGTCCTCTTTAAAACTTTATCCAACTTTCATGTGGGTATTAAACATCTATAGACATCCCAAAATTAGTTATAGGCATTCCCCTAAGGATTCAAGACCCTAATGCCTAGGTTCTACCCCCTGGAAACTAAAATGATTCTTTGGAAACTAGTGCACCACACTAGTGACCAAATGACTGTGTTAGTGTGCCTTGCTAATTTCAACCCTAAAGGATATGTTTTCAATTCTTAAGAAACATAGGGTCACCCTAGACTATTTCACACTCAGTAAAATAACTAGATTATTATAAATACATGACTTTTAGTCCTTCATCTTCTAGATGGAAATCATATGCAAAATACACAAACAAGCTTAGATCAAGTTGTCAAAAATCAAGTTTATTGATCCCTATTATACCCTAATTTTACATATAATCACATAAATCCAATCTAAAATAAGAATACATATATTTATATTATCAATCCTCATTTAAATCACTTAATTTAGCATTCATATGATCATTCACTTACATTTTCACTATCACTTAGATTGGTAGAATTACATTGGGCTTGATACCATCTTGAGGTATTGGTATGTTAATAATTCCAAACATAGTAAGATGTTGAGGACATCCAATATACCTAGATAACATTACAATTTTACTACTTGTTCTTTTAAAATACCCTAAAAACATGTATATCTAGGGTTTTCATACAAAAATAGTCCAGAATATGTCACATATAGAAAAATAGGTTTCATCTGCATAGGAATATACATATCAAACTCAGACATAACTACTCCCAAAAGTTCACATAAACCCATACACAAGTACACCAGTACTAAATATGAGGATAATAACATGTTTCACTACTATCTTGATGGTTTATGACACTTGAATCTAATTTATGACACCATGATCAACTTATATGCCAGTTTTCAAACTCTAGATCATCCATCTCAGTCAATTTCTAGCTATGTACTTATTTGTGTGATTCATTGCTATTTTTATAAATATAATATCAGGTCAAATATTATAAAAATTAGTGGTTTTCTTTTTTTCATATCTCTTCCCTGATTTATTATAGTTGAATCCTTTAATAAACTAGGGTTTACATTCCATAATCCCTTAAAAGTGAAATCATTTGTTGAACCCAAATTTCTTTAAATAGTGAAAAATCTAGCCCTAGATGCTATTAGGATTTTTATATTTTTGTTTCCTATTTTCAATGGTTTTTAAAGGTTTTTTAGACCTAATATATTCTACCCTGGTATCCATCTTCCAAGTTACATTACCAAATTTCATGGATAAAGAAGATTTTTTTCCTCCACCTATCTAAGAGGGTAATAACTACTTTCCCTCTAAACAAGTCCATGCTATCGCTCCTCTAAGAGGTGAGTTAGACCATAATATTGTTTCAAATGTCTATACTTAGTCTATCCATCCTTCAAACTCTTCCCTTCCCATTTCTCCCATTTAAGATGTGCACTTACATGTTCAATAAAAAACTAGGGTTTACACTTATGAGACCGTAAGGATTGAAATTATCAGTATGAGAAAGTTAATTTAAAAATTAAAAATATAATCAATTATTACAAAAACATATTTTAATATTGGAAAATCATATTATAAGATAAAACACTTTAGGGCACACTAGTGTCAATCATGTATACACATATAAAACTAGTGATTTAAAGAGTATTCAAAGATAAAATATAAGTTCAAGTCATATTTTAAGGAAAATTATTAAATCTAAATCAATCAACATACCTCATCTACATATAGTAATAATATATAGATACTATATTACATACCATAGAATTCATGATCATCACGTAAATTCAATTTTGTCATTAAAAAACATATAAAACAAATAATTACTAATGAGGA
The DNA here is from genome assembly GCA_037957365.1 of Torreya grandis. Classification (NCBI taxonomy): domain Eukaryota; kingdom Viridiplantae; phylum Streptophyta; class Pinopsida; order Cupressales; family Taxaceae; genus Torreya; species Torreya grandis. Next base: position 487,563 of record JARHVA010002413.1, read on the forward strand.
CCCTATAAAACATAAATTAGTTAAGCAATCCACAATGATAGAGGAACATATTAAAAAAGGGTCATATTCAAAAATAGTAAAAAATTGGTTACCAAAGCATAAAATAGAATAATTAAAGGTTCACAAAGCAAAATTAGAACAAGAAACAATATAAAAAGCACAAGTAAAACAAGTGAAGGATACAAATATCTCTCTCCAAAATGAGGTCTCACTTTCAAAATAGTATGGGTTTGGTAAAAAAATATATACAATAATTTTATTATCAAGGTCAAGGATTTGGAAAAAATTCTCAAGACATCACTAATCCTATTCTAATAATTGATAATGTTGATCATTAAGGTTTGGTATTCATGGAACACACTAATTATAATCATTCATAGATACAATTTATCAAGGCAAAAGATCCAGATACATAGGTAATGTTACAAAAATATTAATAACATAAGTAACACATTAAATACCATGTTAAAAAAATAATTATTCTCAAAAGAGGGTTTCTAACAATAAAGTCTTGAAAGCAAGTTATACCTATGATGGATGTAGTTTCAGATGACAAGATCCTGATCAATAATCTAGACATTGCTAATCAAAGTTAAGAAGATGATTGGAACAACCCACATTATTATGATATAAATCATTCAAAAAATGAATATGCCACCTATGTTATATAGAGGAATCCTAACGATGACATGTGTTACATCTAACACTATTCCTTACCAACATATATTATTATCCATAACACTCTTCTTCTATATAGTTTAATCTATTCCAATTTAACTTGTGCATAGTTCCTCTTACATGGCACTTGTATATAGTTTCATTTTGATGATTTATTTTACATAGCTTATATACTCATAAAATATATATATATATATATATATATAATATGTTCAAAATGAGAAAAACATTGAAATATTGCTCACAAGCACAAAATTTAGATTATTTTCATTACATGTTTAAATTATTTATACTTTCCAGGTACTACATATACTAGTTATCTTAGTATATTGGGTTTCATCATACATACATGCTTCAGTTATTATCTTCAAGTGTTCATATATTATTAAAAGAATAAAGTCCATCAAATAGATATATATTTGATATTATCTAACCAATAGGGGTGCATACATAGATACACAAATTTAATGTTGATACATTAGCTCATTAGGGACATCATACTACATATATTATGTTTTGCTAAATTACATATTTCTATACATTATATCAAATATTTAGCATTATTTATATATTGATATCGATCATCCTATACTACTAATATTTTTTGTTGACTACTACTACTATATACTTAGTTATATACATCTTTTCTCTTATACATATTTGTACAACATGTTCATGCATACTTTCATTTATAGTTTTCATAGTTTATAATTGATTGTATCTCTATATTTATACATCTATTCAATGGAATTTGAATATGTCATTTTTCTCTATCCATATTCCACTTCCTTTCATTATATGTATGCTTTATACATGTGCCCATGTCCTTGTGTGTGACTTATTGATTGTGTATGTAGATATTTGAGCATGTCCTTCCATGTGGCTATATTCCAAAATGCTTGATGAAATACTTGTATGCATTTTATTTTTTATAATTAGTGGCATGCACCCTTATCACTTATATTGTGGCCCCTTTGCCTACTTTATGTGCATTATGTGTGTTATATGTATGATTTCATGTACGCATCATGGCCATGGCACTTGTCTCTTGATTTTTTTTTGAACACCCAATTTTTGATGCCATGAGTTCCCTCATGCATCTCCCCTACTTCCTTGGGTGCCTTGATGGACATTGTGCCCCATCCCCCTAGGTAGTTACTCAGATTATACTCATATTTTTTGATTCATATAGATTATTACATTTTTATATCTATCTTGACAACCATGTGAATGCTATATCTAAAATACATCATATTTTACCAACTTATGATCAAATTATCTTACATTTTGATGTCATGTATACACATTATATTGGTTTATTACATAGATATCATATATATTTTCAGTGTAACACACATCATATAAATATATTATTTTGAGATCAATTATTTCATATGTATAACAACTCCTCTCAAAAGAGGAGGCATTAATAATGGTTTGTCATAGAGATCAGGCCATCCAAGTGCACTGAGTATAATTTTCAGCACACAAACACAAAAGTATAGAGCTCATAATAAAAAAAAAACACAAAGGAAAATATTCAAATAGAGATCAAAGTTAGTTTGATTGAAAAAACATAAAGGACACTAACAGGACATAAATAACACTATCGTGGTGCACTACTATCCATAGAACCATGATACTATCCATTATCCCTAGAAATATGAAAATCTATATTTAACAAAAGAACATAATACTTATAGTCTAGTTTTACATAGTTACAGTTAAATGTTATCATATTTGATCAATTTATGTTTAATTTTACAAAGAATCATACCAAGTTTGCTTATATTAAGGGAATAATGTGTGGCATGATCACTCATGTTTCAATTTTAGATATAAATAGATATAGATTGCTATAATTGATATAGAATCCATATGCACAAATATCAAAATTAGGGGTATGTGCATGGCACATTGTTTCCACGTGATCAATTTTTTACCAACTCATCATAGATGGAATGAAAACTCCATGTCATTGTCCATACTATGTACTTTATCAACCATTCTCACTATGTTTCACACTATATTGATGCCTTATTTCATTTGTAATGGTTAGAATTTTCATCATAGTATTTAAGATATATTATCAAGTACTCAAGAGGGCCCTTATCCATTTTACATTTTAGAGTTATTGAGTGGCCCCAGAGCCATCCTACATAGTTTTAGTTACATCATATTGTTTTAGTCATAGATGCATCTACTACACATGGGTTGGAAATGATGGAGTCATATCCTCCTTGATTTATTGAGCCACCTACATAGGAGGGTTGGACAAACCATCATTATACTCCAAGTTATTTATATTATATGATCCACTGAGAAGTGGTGGAAAATGATGGAATTAAAACTAGATTAAGTTCTTGAGCCAGCCACACATGGGGATTAAGTAATCCATCATCTTAATCTAAGCTATTCAATGATTTGATCACCATATACACATATGATGTCACTAATTTTTTGCATTAGTTCATGTACCTAGTGAGCTGTATTCATAAATTTCCTCTCTCTTATCTATTTACTCATTTTTTTATTTGATTTTGATATATCTTAAGTAAGAACTAATTTATCCATGTTTCATTTACACGACACATAATGGAGCACATTTCACATAATTAGACCCATATTCAAAGGGCTTCACATCTTAGGTAATCTAGGTACACTTGTTTTTATTTTATCCTAGTCATTTTGATTTGATATATTTATAGAAGAAAGGGGGGGAAATTTACTCATATAAAATGTCACTTGAGTGCAATGAGTCTCACTTGAGACCACCCATCCGTAACTTATACCTAGACCTATTTGAGGTCCTCTTTCAGCCCTTATCTAGATTTAGTATGGGTATTAAACATACCTATACATCCAAAAATAATTTCTATACTTTCCTCTAGGGATCCAAACCCCTAGTTCCCCAGGTTATACCACCTAGACACTAGTGTGGTTCATTGGACACTAGAACACTATACTAGTGACCAAGGGACCCTGCTAGTATCCCTTGTGTAATTTTATCCGCAATAGATATGTTTTTAATTCCTAAGACATATAGGGTTGACCCAGACCTATTTCACACTTTTCACAAGCACCAAATTAGTATAAATACATGATTTTTATCTCTTTATCCACTAGATGGAAACTAGATGCAAAATACACAAACAAGATTATAAAAAGCTATGAAAAATTAAGGTTATTGATCTCTATTATACCCTACTTCTTCATATATTAATATATATCCACCCTAAAATCAAAATACAAATATTTCAAGTCTTAATCCTCATTCAAATTACTCAACTTGACACTTATAATAGCATTCACTTGTACTTGCACCATCACTTAGATTGGGAGAAATACTTTAGGCATGATCCCCTCTTGAGGTATTGGTATGTAGGTAGATATAAACATAATAGGGTGTTGAGGATGTGTATCCTACCTTACTAACATCACACTTTTATTACACATTCCTATAAAATACCCTAATAATATGGAGATCTAGGGTTTACATACAAAATCAGTCTAAAATAGGTCACAAATAGTGAAACAAGTTTCATCCACATAGGAATAGGCCTATCAGACTTAGACATAAATAATCCTAGAAGTTCACATCAATCCCTACACAAGGGAAATAAAAATTAATAAGATGACACTATCATGGTGCACTACAATCCAAGATACCATTCTACTATCTAGGAGAGTTTATAATAAATGGATCCTATTCATGACACTCTGATTAGCTTTTTTTCTAGTTTTTAGCCTCCAGATCATCTATCTCAGGTAGTTTATAGCTAAGTACTTATTTGTGTCATTCATTTCTATTTTTATAAATATCAAATTAGGTCAATTCTTATACAAATTAGTGGTTATATTTATTACATATATCTCCCTTGATTTATTATACTCAAACCCTTTAATTGCCTAGGGTTTACATTCCATACTCCTTTAAAATTTAAATCAACAATATTTTATAATTATATAAGACTTCAATCTTGTACATTTGGAAAAATTAAACCTCATCTATTTCTCTCAATTATTTACCTTTCTCACTTCTATAAGTGTTATATCTACTCTATATTATTTCCCCTTGGCCTATATCTCTTAGTTACACCAATATTATGTTGAATACCCATGTCTTCTATCATTCCGAAAATTATTAAAATGTACTTATGTTCCATCTCTACAAGTTATAAAACCTATACCTACTCTCCTACTCCCTGGACACTATAATTTTAAATAGACAATATCATTGACATTACTATCCTATCTTGACGTATGTGTAAGTGCCATAAAGTCATCCAATTTACAAATGAAACATATCTTAATGGTTAACCTAATTTATTTAATGTAAGTTATTGCTTCAAAGGGATTGATATAAATACAAGATCAACCCTCATTCATTCCTCACCTATAAAAATACCAAGGATACCAAGGCACTGATCAAAAGCATTTTATTAAGCATTTAATTTTATAAATATTCCCTATTTCCATACCATTTATAGGTACAACACATCTATAGGTCTAATTTACTAAAATAATAGCCTAAGAGAATGATTTTCCAAGTTATAAGTTATGTCATTGATGTAATTTATTTGCACATATTGTATGATTCACATGCAAGCCAATACCTAGGGGAGAACTAAATGAGTATGAGGCCATACTATGGAGTATTATCTCTATAAGAAGTGTCCTTGGATAGTGGGGACATTGGGTCAACTTGATATTATGTGCCCACTAACACATTTTCTGCCAAGGTCACATTAAATATCAAAATATAGGGGATTTTGTTTCACAAGGAGTGATAATCCATTACTAACATTTGAATGGACTAGAGTCAAGGAGAGGAAAATCATATAAGTATCCATGTTTTCACATATTATTTAATTAGATATTTTATACATGACAATAGTGTCAAACCCAAATAATAACATCGATGAAACTATCTTAGGTTGATGTTATTGTATAGAGAGCCAAATGTGTTAAATGCAAAATATGACAATTATTATATAAACTCATTCCCATATAATTTCATCATGTTATAGATATATAACTTCATTAATAGTAGAACAAGATAAGTACTTCACTTCTTTATCACTTTTATATTTAACATAGTTGTACTTTCTATATTTAGACTATCTCAGCATAATAAATTTATTATATGCTTATATATCAATTTACCATCTAATTGGCCTACTATAGATCTAATTATTAACCTTGTGCCATTTCATTTCTATATAACCATTTAATAATCTAGATAATCCCAATATAGATCCATTTTAGGGTAAAATTTTTTGTGAACCTAATCTCTGAACATCAATCCCTAAGTCACTTGGGGTTTTTCTATTTTTAATCCCTAAATTACTATGTCTTTTACAACCATGTTTCCCATGGATAGTTATATTAATTATATTATTGTATAATACCTTATAGTGGTTTTTAATTGTCATATCTCATGCCTAATTAACTCATTCAGATCTATAAGGGATATAAAACCTACATTCCTACAAGTTCTTGACTATTATAATGTTTGTAATAAGAGGGTTTGAAAATTATGCATTACTTGATCTCTATTCAAAATTCAGTTTCCAATGCCACAAAACTAAAACCTAACGAAAATGATATTATCAACCAATTAATTAATAAACCTACAAAAAATTAAATCTTTGAGCTTCTAAAGTAATCTAATGTTTATAAGGATATCCTATACAGGGTATTACATGAAGCACAAGTTCCAAGCAATATTTAGCCTTTTTATTATGAATATAAGAATCTTATAAGGGGAGATTAGTATCATGTTAGTGTATGAAACCCAATCCAAAGACCAAACATACTAATGCTAACTCCTTATGCCTAGATCTTTGGGTGAGCTTAGTAAGGAGAAACCATTGAGAAGACAACTAAAAATGGAAGGAAATGACAATTTAAACATAAATGTAAATTATTTACCAAAATCCTTTATTATTCCAAAAATCTCCTTCATTGGCTTACTCACCTTATGTTTCAAAGGTCTTTTGCAATGGATCTTTGGATATCCTCCACCTTCTCTTGACATCATGTGGCTTGTGGCTTTGGATTTTGCTTATCTCAATAATTGGTCATAATAACACTATATCAAATGGATTTTAAAACCATTTAAGCATTATAAATCTAAACCAAGAAAGCTTAAAATTATGGTTGTGAGGCCTTTTATTTATAGTTTTTTGTAATTAACCAGAATGAACCTAAACCATACATCTCAAGATGAATATGTGTGGCTAAGATTCCATTAAATGTTTGAGACTAAAATAAATAAATACCCTCATAAATTTTTGGGATAGAGAGGCATTAAAGAGGCATAAAAGGGCTTAATCAGATATTTGTTACAATTATGGCTTGTGGATATCACCCCATATAATGATGTCTTAGATGGTGTAGTTATTCAATATCAATTTTCATTAATTAAATATTCAACAAGTTACATGGAAAATTAAATTAAGATCGTGAATCCAATTAATTAACCTTAAACATGATTTATCAATTTTGGTACAAACCTAGGCAATTGGTGCAAAAATTAATCAAATTGGTCAAAATGTTGTATTATTGACTCAAAATTTGAGTGGATTGGAATTTTAAGGTAATGTTAGATGAATTGGAACTATTATCCCATTTAGGATGTTTCCAACACAAAATAACAAAGGCATGTGTCTCGTGCAAGAAATTTGGTAGAAAAGAGCAATCCAAAGCACCTAGGTACAAAACCATCATTTTGACTCAAAATGATCTGATAAAAGTTAGTTTTATCATAAATTAATTACCCCATTTAGGGATACGTTATCCAAAATCTACACTTGTATATGATAGGTTAAACTCATTTGCATATTTTAGTATTTTTAGCATAAATTGTGAATTTTGGTATAAATTGGTCTGAAGCTTGATTGGAGGTTATTGATGCCCAATTTTAGGTGTCTAAAGTTTACCCATATTTTTTATGGAATTTCAAACCTTATGTGGAAAAATTTATTATCAAATAATTAGTAAAGGTCTATATACCAAAAACAAGATGAGTTTTAAAAAACAAATCACCAAATGGTGCTTGAAAAGTCTACGATGATGCCCCTCAATGGAGTGGCCATCACATATGTGGATGGATGGTACCTTGAAAAGAAGTAACAATAAATGTATAATTAACCCATGGTTGAGATTAATCCAAATGATAAAATCATGCATTTATTTAAAAAGGATAATAATTTTCCTAAAGTTGGTTATAATCAGGAATAAAAATCAAAATAATGATTTGACCATAGGTGGTTATAATCACTAAGATGACTTGGATTTTTTGATAAAGATGATATTTAATATGGTTATGCCCTAGTTTGGGTGGTTTTAAAGCTTAACTCAAGGATGGAACCTATTTTACAAATTAAATGAGTGGGCACAAATGTAAATGTGATGGTCTAATGACTAAATAAGCCACAAAAAAACAAGCATACAAGGATGCAAAGTGATGGAAGATATGGATAGAAGAATGTGATTGATCTATAGAAAATATTTAGTTGTACCTACCAATAAGGATATTCTTATCCTAATTAACAATGATATAAATAGAATTTTTAATGGGTTGATTTGATCAAGATGGATGGGAGGATTTTGCCAAGGTACCATTGATAAACTTCTATGGCTCCATTACTTATAAACATTATTGAAGCTGATTTTTATTATAGAATTTGATGGTAGAAATCATGATAGAACATCATGAGGAATTGACTAAAATATACATAAGGATTGACTCTCAATCCAATAAAAAACTAAAAATAATGAACTAATGATAAAAACCATGATGGTGATGATGTTGACATATGAATATGGATAAACTCAAGAATAATATAGAAGGAATAAAACAATGAATGCATATAAACTAAGTCAAGGAAATAGTGTTGAAAGCAAATAAATAGGCAAGTAGACAAACAAACAAAAAAATACATAGAAAGAACACAAATAAATAGATAACTTAAAATAAATAAATAAATAGAAATCCTAAAAATAAAATCAAAATAAAGCATCCTCACAATGACCATAACCCAGTAGAGTGAATCGAGGATAATTGCCTAGGCTTAGACAAGAAAAATGTTTATAGATTTTGAAATATCTAAATGTTTTTTGGAAATTTTGAGGTATCTTAACTCATTAGAGAATGACAAGATACCCACTCACAAAATGGCAAGAGCATTGGATTATGTTGATCATAAAATGATGTGAACATATGGAAAAGGGAAACTGAGGTGATCTAAACATGAATTGAGCATGGCATACTTAGTCCTGAGATGACCTTAGTTAATATTAATTATACCTTTCAAAAGGCAAGGAAAAACTTGACTAGGTAACAACAAGTTCTCAAATCTGATAAATACCTAGGAAAATGAGAATAACAATGGTAAGGTGATGCAAAAATGTAATATAAACAAATGGTGCCCCTAATTTTACCATAGGTGGTTATAACTAGGATACAATGGATTAGATCAATGATAATAATTTTCCCATAGGTACTTATAATTAGTATCAGGAATGGTGAACACTAATTTGCTCCAACATGTGATATAATCAGGATTATAGAAACAAACTTGATTTAGGATGGAAAATGAAAGTTACCTTACCATATCAATTGTCACACTAATTTTAATAAATTGTCATTGTAAACATGGATTTGATAGATTATTGAAACTTGATTGTAATAACCTCACAAAAAGTGTAGGAAGAACCAAAGTAACCACTATTAAAATAGGGTTGGGTAGGATGGTTTAAAACAGGTTTAGGTCTAGATAGGATGGTATGGTATTTTTTAGGATAATGATGGGTTTTTATAGATTGGATAATATTTTAAGAGTTTTTCCCCAAGTGATGAGGTGATTGGATGGGTATGCAACAATGGCAAACGAAAATATCAAACAAAAATGGCATGGTACATGTTTTTTATTGATGATGGTTATTGATTTTTGATGTGTTTGTCTTGGGTATGAGAAAGGGTATATGATTAAATTGTTCATACTAAAGTGGAGATACACATCATAATCATCAAATGATAAAAAATAATAATCAATCATGTTAATTTCTAGTCCATACTTCATCTAAATAGTTTATCTATCAAGAATTGCCTATAGATTTGGATGCAAAGAGTTTTGTGATCTTCATTGATTATTGATTTTTATTCCTTCAAGCATTGAGATAAAGTATCTTTGTAGCCTTTATAAAGAAAAGTGTGGCCATTCATGGTAAATAGGTATAAATATTGGATGATAGGTTTGATTTGGTGATATAATGGTGGATGATAATGGAATGTGTGATGGTGGGGAAAAAATGAAGAGCAGTATTTCTAGGCACACATAATGTTGTTAATTCTATATTTGACATAACTTTGTATATGGGAGAATGAATAATTTTGAATAATCTCTCATTAATACCACCATATTTATTTGTTTTTTGAGCCTAAGAGTAGATATCATCTGATTAGGCTATAAATTAGAAGCCATTTTGATTTGATCTTTGATTTTGTCTTCATCAAGTAGTGTAGAACTTTTATGATCAACTATTAGTGACTCAAAGAGGTTTACACCAATGAATTTGCCTTGATTGTCCCATATCACCTCTAATAAGGTTTCACTAATGACCACTGACTTTTGACTTTGATTATCTTCTATCACCTCCAAAAATGTTTCACTAGAAGATGTTGAATCAGAACTTTGATTATCCCCTAGCACCTCCAAAAAAGTTTCACTAGGAGATGGTTCTTATTTTGCATGAATGTGGTATTATCCTCATTTTTCTTTAACTTGTACATCATTATGGATGCATTTACACAAGGTGTGATTCTATTGATCCTAATTGACATTTGTGGGAGGTGGAATGTCAATAATATGGATATGTTGGTTGGTGGTAATGGAATAAGATGAGGTAGCACAATCCTCATACAAGATACTAGGATAAATTATGTCAATGATAAAGTAACTATCCTCAAAAAATGTATAAGGATCATAAATGTATTTAAACTAATTTTCAATCCATGTATAACCAATTTTGTAAAAACCATGAACGTATTCTCCTTTTGAATTTGATTCCAACTCAAGGGACTCTAAATCTAATGGTAAGACTGATGTTGATTCTAATTTTGATTCTAAATCTAATGTCAGTCTAAGAATATAACTTGACTGTAATATTGATTATTCATCTATTAGGTACTCTATTATAATGATGTTTTGTTGCATATTTGGTATTGGATAAGTAACAACTTGTGATGGCATGATGGGTTTTATAAGACTGATTTGTCAAAGTGAGACTCCTCATTGATAGTAAAATGGTAAAGAGACAACTCCTCAAATACTAGTTTATCATAGAGAGGATCTTAAACAATAAACATATGGTTAAGGGAATGATTTTCATAAAGGTGGTTATAATCATTATGAAGTGACTCAACAAAGATTAGCTCATTAGAGTGAGACTCCTTGATGATAGGTATAGGATTAAAAGGTGATTCATCATAGGTTGACTTATCATAAATGATTGTTTCAAAAAAAACATATTGGATTGGTTGGTCCTCTTGGCCTTGGTTTCCAATGAGTTGGAAAATAATAGTATTGAACATATCTTGGTCTTTGAGTGATTGGCTCGATTGAGGGATTGATTAGATTATTTGGGGTATTGATTAGCATTATGGAGATTGATTATTTTCATAGACCAAAAGATGAGGTATTGAAATGGTAACAATATGGTGGTGTGGGTCTTGGTTATTTTCACAAGCCAAAGGACTAGGTCTTGGAATGATGAAAGGGCATTGTGGAACTTGGTTTCTCACACAAACCAAAGGATGAGGTCCTAGTATGTAAATGGTACAATGTTATAGAGCTTGATTGATTGCATAAGACAAATCATCCAAGTCCTCATAAACAATAGCATCCTAATTGAGGTTTTGAGTTAGATTGTAATTTGGTTCTTGACTTTGTTCCACATATGGAGTATTATAGGGAGAATAATAAATCTCCTTACAAAATATATCCCCATAGGGGATTTTTGTCAAATTTTGTGTGGTCATTTTATCATAAGTTAGATTGTATGTGACTCTATCATAAGTGTAGTTAAACATATCTACATAAATGATGAAAGCTCTAAACACAAAAGGCTTAGATTTTTTCAAACTCTAAAAAATTATATCCAAAGAACAAAGGTTCCAAATGTGATCTAGCTCAGTCAAAAGTGGAGTTGTATCTCCAAAATGGTTTGTGATAAATTGTGGCATAAAATATTCTAATATGAAATGTATAACATCAAATTTCATACACACAAAAGGTAAAGCATCTGAACAAAAATTGACATGTCAAAGTCTAGGCCAAAGTTTTCCAAAAAGGGTCTAAACTAGGAAATAGAAAAGAGTAGCTAGGTCTTTTGTCCAAATGTAGAGTCAAAAGCTAGGCTCAAATAGGCTCTGCTAGGAATTTTGGCCAAACGATGTCAAAATCTAGGATTGAAATAAATTATGATGATGATGTGATTTAATCTAACAAGTTTGGAATAGTTTTTTACATAGACCCATCATATAGAACCAAACATAAACATGATCAATTGGTATAAGCCATAAGGTAAAAATCTATTGGAAAAAGGTTGTGTTATCCCAATTAAAAGCATAAACAATGTTGATGATAGACTATAAACAAATAAATAATATTGTTTAAATTTGGTTAATTAATTAACTAAATTTACACAACACAAAAGATAAAGATTTTTGTATTAGCCCCTATGAAGTGAGACCTGAATAGAAATCAATCCATGTTTAAATTTAAAATTTTGACAAGGTTAATTGAAAGCTTAACATTTGAAAACTAGGAATTGATTGAACAAGTTAGACAAGATTGGAAGGCTTAATGACATAAAATAAGGATCCAAATGGCATACATGACATGGTTTGAAACAATGGTATTGGTATAATTCAAATGAATTTTTAAATAATTCAAGTAAAATAATGGTGTATGCATGTTATAATGATGTAATAAATGTTATGTTTCAAAGACTCAAAATCATAAACTTAATATCTAATTTGGGTAGCATGACAGTACCTGTATTAGTCAATTGACACACACATAAACAAGTTTATCAAAAATTACAAGCCACAAGTTTGGTGTAAAATGTCTAGCATAATGCCTCTTTCGACAAAAGAGTGATGCATAAACAAATTGGTTTTCAACATACTTTAAAAAAACATAAAGTTTTTAAGTAAAAAAAAACCAATCAATAAAAAGATAAGTGACCAAATACAACTAAACATAACATCCAAAATCTTATCAAGGGTGTGAAAATGTGGGGTTGATTAAAATTAGTTGGTTTTTTATTGCCTAGATGGAATAAATGCATACAAATTTCACATCAGAAGACAAAAAAAATACACATAATTTGGGTCTACATTATATGGCTTGTTGTAAAAAGGTCATGCATTTTTTACAAACACTACATCCATTGCTTGCTCAGTGTAGTGTAATGTCCAACATGCTCAAACATCATAGGCTTAGCCGCCTACAAATGGAGATGGTTTAACTGATCAAACCATTATCCTAATGGGGTGATCCCAATTTGTATACCCCCTCATAAAATGGGGTTGAAGACAATGCAAGGAGATGAAACTCTAGGTCAAGGCTTATGTAAATAACTTATGTGAGGTGATGAAATCCCCCTCACAAGCCAAAATGCATAAAATAAAAATTCTAAGTAAAAAGGCTTTATGGTTGGTGTGAGATCATCCAAACCTTGTAGGTTTTGGTGAGAGCCTATCCAAACATCCCATTTATGCTTTTTGACTAAGGCCACTTGCAATTAAAATGGTGATTTTGATACCACAAGTTCTAAAAAGGGGATGGGGAGAGCATACATGCACAAATTATTTTTTAAATAAACAAATTAACTAGGCAAACCACTTATTGAAAAAAAAATTAAAGTGAGTTCAATTTTAAATCACTAAAGTTGAAAGATTTGTTGGTGTCTTTGGCACTTTGTCTTTAAGTTTCAAAAACAATTTAAAGAAAAAGTAAAAACATTCAACTTAAATAAACAAGTTTTCCTTTAAGCACCAAATGAAAATTCCTAATTCTTAAGCACCTAAAAGAAGTTAGAAAGACTTAGTTAAGCTTGTTTTGACACCTCCATGTAGGTCCTACAAGAATTTTTTTTGATTTTTGTTTAGCTTTGAATCTCTTTTTAAAATAAGATAAGCAAACTTGAAAAGTATGCTCTTAGGTTTGGATAACCTGTCGATCCAAACCTCAAGAAAGAAAACACATTAGATTAGAATTGGTTAGAAAAAAATCTCAATAAAAATTACAAGTCAAGGATTAGACAAAGAAAACACAATTTACTAAAACCAAACAACTATGATTAGAAATATTAAAAAGGTTTAAAATACTATTTAAAGATTTTGTCAAAAAACTATGCAACTTAAAGGTAAACTGATAACATATTCTTAGTATTTAGGAGAAAACATGTGGTTTTAAAAAAAATCATCAAAAATAAAGCCATATGACCCCAAATGACACTCTTCAAAATGGATTATTTAGATTTTTATCTTAGGACATGGGTTATGACATACAGTGGTAGCTTGCAATGAGTCCATAACATAAGTTTTATAGTCCAATCTATGAATTTTCACACATAACTCCATCAACAAAGTTTTGATTATTTTTTCACCTTTCTAGGCCTCAAACTCTAAAATTTTGCATGAAATAGATTGGTTGGATGATTTTAAGATTCCTATGATAAAATTTGTGGGGTGCGGTCCCACTGGGTGTGACATTTGTGAACATAGGAATCTGATAATGGGAGATTAGTATCATGTTCTTGTATGAAACCAAATATAAAGACAAAACACACTAATACTAACACCTTATGCCTAGATATTTGGGGGATTTTAGTAAGGAGAAACCATTGATAACATAACTAAAAATGCAAAGAAATGATAATTTAAACATTAATACAAATTCCTTGATTATTCCAAAAGGCTCCTTCATTGTATTGATCAGATTATGATTCAAAGGTCATTGGCAATGGATTTTTGGCTATGCTCCAATTACTATTAGCATCATGTGGCTTGTGGCTTTGGCTTGTGAATATTCTCTCAATAATTGGGCATAATAACACTATATCAAATGGCTTTTGAAATCATTTAAGCATTATAACTCTAAACCAAGAAAGCTTAAAATTATGGTTGTGAGGATTTCTATTTATAGCTTTTTGTAATTGATCAAAATGAACCTAAACCATCCTTATCAAGATGAATATGTGTTGTTAAGAATCCATTAAATTCTAGAGACTAAAATTTGTTGGGTGAATATTTTGTCAATCAGCTAACTGATGAGAAAAATAGGTCTTTTCAACCACAACATAGGGAAATTGGTTAGCCTGATGTGCAGGTTTACTACATCAAAAGGGGACAAATCTCTCCTCTCATCAAGGGGAGGTTCCCTGTAGATATGTAGGAGCTATATATATATATTATATATATATATATATATATATAAGTATAAAATAACACTCAAAGGCAAGATAAACCATCCATCTCTCTTTTTTTAGAGATGATGTTCACAAATCAAAGGAGAAATCCTGATGAAATGACATAAAGCACTCTTCTTCTTTAAAAAGTACGATTTAGCAGACAAAAGGAACCTTTTAGGTGGTGACAAGTAATTGTAATATGGTACAATAACACATCAAGATGAAATGTAGCACAAAGTCTCCACCTCAATTGCCAAAGAGTGAAATACAAAGGACAATGAGGGCATAAAGTCATCCCAAGGTCCTCTACATAGAAATAGAATATGAAGGATAATGAGGGCACAAAGTCGTCCCAAGATCCTTTACACTAGAATAGAAAGAAAACATAATAAAGGCAATTATGCGGGTGAAAAGTCTCTCCACAATTGGCTTCAGGATACCTTCCTAATCACTTTCACTAATTCTGCTTATTTAATCAAATGGACAAAAAATGTATTGAGGAAACAAACATAAGAACAATTTCCCCAACAATCAAGCTATTTCAACATAAAGTCTAAAAAGTCACTTGTTTTATTATTCAAATAACTAAATATGATCAACAATCTAAGCTCAAAGTCTCAGTAATGCCTTTCAATTTGGGCAAAGTTTTGTTTCTGATAATAGAGAGAGAGATATCTAAAACAATAAGAGAGAGTCCAATATATAGTGCTCCAAGAAAGACTTGGATGCTTTGTTTCACAAAAATGGCCTATAATACATTCAATGCCTTTAATGCATTTTAAATTTTGTCCATGGGCTCTGCTAGAATCAAGCATCAGTCTTTAATATGGGATTTCTAATGTATTTCCTAATGTGTGTACAACTATTTGCTTTACTCGATGCAAAAAAAAGGGCCATGCCATTGAATGTTCGTGCTCTTTCAATGTCCACTTGGTGGGCTGCTTTACACTCTAGAAACATATCTTATGCATAGATATTTTTGATCTTTCTCCATCATTCCCCCTTTCCTTGCTATATTTCATCCTTATTTATGTGATCTGAGCTCTCAGGCTATCTCTTTCAGTCTTGTTGGCTCTTTTCATTCTTCCATCAGTGGTTCCTCCCTTTGGCATTTTGGCCTTTTGCATTTGGGTCTGTGTTCCAGCTTTCAAAGATCAACAACTATTTAAATTCCTTGAATTTGATGTCTTCAAGCCCATCATCATTAAAAAACCAATGGGTAGTTTTTTACCATGATTTTGACATGTTCAGGCCCATCATCGTTAGGAAACCAATAGCTAGTTTGTTACCCTGAATTTGATGTCTTTAGGCTTGTCATCATTAGGAAACCAACAGCTAGTTTGTTACCCTAAATTTGACAGTTGTGGGGATGTCACCAGACATCTAGATCTTAGTGGCTAGTTTGTAATGTTCAAATTTGACATCTACAGGCCTATCATATTCCTTGGCAATTCCTTCAGCTTTCTTGTTTTGTCCGTTTTGAAGGGGAAGAATCCCTTTAGGGTCTTGAGAAATGGTCCACTTTGGGTTGAGGAGAGCCCCCCACAAGGGTATCTTCCCTTTAGAGTCTTTTTTATGGCCTTTAGGATTTTATTCCTTTGGTGGGCTTTTGTTCTATCAGCGGACTTTTGCTTCAGGATTTTCCTTCAGACAAAATGTCAAAGGAATTACTTCAGACATTTTATCTGAAGGAAATGCTCCTTCCCTTTGTCTTTTCTTCCTACTTGCTTCTGGTTTCCTTCGGGCTTTCTCCTCAGGTGAATTTCTTCAAAAAAAATGTCCAAAGGACTTGTGCCTTGTTTAATTTTCCATGGGAACTTTTCTGAAAGAATTCCTTGCTCTTCACTTGGTCTTTGTAATGGTCCTCCTATTCCCTGCTTGCCCTCCATAAGGGTTGTTTTTCCTTGGTTCACTTTTTTGAAGGAACTCTCTTTGTCTACTTTTGCTCGCTGCCCTCTACAAGGGAACTTGTTCTTTGGGCTCTTGGAAGACCCCTTTTAACCTCTTGATTGAAAAAATGGCTAAGTGTTAAACCTGTTTCTTTCCTATAGAGTCCGTAGAAACCAACCTGCAGAGTCAGTAGATTCAAGTTCATAGAATTGGAGGAGTCCATATAAATGAATCCATAGATTTCTTCCTATGAAGTCTGTAGAAATGAGTCCGTAGATTCCTTCCTACAAAGTTCATAGAATAGAGTTTGTAGAAATGAGTCCTTATAACTTAGCCTACAGAGTCTATAGATTTAAGCCTATAGAGTCTGTAGATTCAAGCTTACAGAGTCCTTAGATTTAAGCCTATAGATTCCATAGATTCTAGCTTGTAGAGTTAGTAGATTCAAGTTCATAAAACTAGGGGAGTCCATAGAAATGAATCTATAGATTTCTTCCTGTGAAGTCTATAGAAATGAGTTCATAGATTCCTTCTTGTGAAGTCCATAGAATAGAGTCCATAGAAATGAGTTCTTAGAACGTACCTTGCAGAGTCCATAGATTTAAGCCTACAGAGTCCATAGAACATGAAAAAGATTGAAAAATGGAGAATTTGAATGCCTACAACAATTTTTTGAGAAGGGGAGAGAGGATTTTGGTCTCTTGGAACAAAATAATTCAAAATAGTTCAAATTTTGTCCCAAAAATGATTGATATTTTTGGGGGACAATAGCTGGCTCCAGTTGGGGAACTTCCTTCAGTTGAAAACTTGGAATAGCTGAGGGGAGTAGAAAATAGAATCTCTAGTGCCTTGAAGTGTGACATTGGGCTATGGAGTCATGCTACCCAAAAATAAAGGCTCCAAAAAATGAAAATGAAAAGCACAAAATTGAACTAAAGACTATACAAATGTACATATATATAGGTCAACTTATCTGATACTTCAAGAATTGAAGTGATTCAGATGCTTCCCATTGTGAGACAATAAAAATGGCATTCCATCCTGATAAACCAACAAGAAACCATTTTGTCCCCAAAATAGGTGATGGGTGAATGGAATTCTCCACCAGGAATCACATTTTCTATGCACTCCTTTTGGTTTTCTCTTCTTGCCCCATAGCAAGACGTGGTCTTCAATCTGATAACCATAAATCCTTACTCTCTTGGTGAAGAGTTAATTTTGATGACTTTGGAGTGCATTAGTATGGTCCACTACCATAGCTTGTTGTTAGGTTGTTTTAGTCCAGTGCATGTTTTAATTGTCAGCATCAAACTCCTGACAAATCATCAATTCAGCATCTCCTTTGGCATGAAGGAGTTTGATATCTTCATCCTGAGCAGCCTTCAATCTAGGTAGCAGTGATTCATACTCGATAGTGTCATTGGTGTTGTTGAATTGCAACTTGTATGAAGAAGGAAAAAAATCTCCTT
This sequence comes from Torreya grandis, assembly GCA_037957365.1. Taxonomy (NCBI): domain Eukaryota; kingdom Viridiplantae; phylum Streptophyta; class Pinopsida; order Cupressales; family Taxaceae; genus Torreya; species Torreya grandis. Next base: position 506,087 of record JARHVA010002413.1, read on the forward strand.
GAGGAGATATCGACACAATCCCAGCTTCAACATTGGTAGAAGAATTGTTCCCATCAAATTTTAGGATCCAAACATCATATAAAACTAATCTTCTATCATATTTCTCTTCATTACAGATGGAAGATCCTTTTTCATCTATACTATGACCTAATTATTCTTCTGATGTCTTATTTGAATCCATCTTTGGATCGACACCTATAAGACTTTCATTAGTTAAAACATAAACATCCTCTATGGATAAGAAGTAATTACCCCTACCTAAAGACTCAAACAGAATTTGAGATTCAAGCGCTAATGTCTATTGATAACATATTTTTCCTCCTTTTTAGGGATCAGTCTATTCATTACACCTTTGATATGGATCCTTTCCTTAGATAGGTCCATTCTTAGTTCTCCTCCTACATCCTTGCAAAATTTTTGTCCAAGCAGAATGCCATAGGATGGTAGGACGTCAACCACCAAAACTATAATCTTGATTATTTTTTCTAAGAATGCTGAAAATGAAAATTGGGCATCCTTGATTTGTACCAGTAGAGGTACTTGTTTATTCTCCATGGAGAAGCATCTACCAAATGTTTTGGTCACTGAGAGACCAAGAGATTCTACCACTTTGGTAGGCATGCCATTGTCTAAAGCACCTGAGTCTATGATGCAATTACTTAGTTTGTGACCATTTATCAATAGGGAAACATAGAAAGGCTCTATTTTCCCAAGGGCAGATAGAAGATTAATGACAAGATTATTTGGGATGGACATGTTCCTTGGGGGATCATGAGTTATCTTTTTAATCTCTTGTCTTGTAGGGATGGCTTTATTCTTCACACACTCTACCAACCTGTCCATCTGCTCAGGATTAGATTTCAAGAATTGAAATTTAGACATTTGAATTTTGTTCTTCTTGACATGGTCGATTATGTCAAATGACTAAAATGGACTAGGAAGAGAGGATAGGAGTTCATCCTTTTGGTTTTTGGGAGGGGGAAGACTGATCTACAAAGTTGAAGTAGGTGTAGATATGTTTGATGTACTTACCTTTCCTATAATCACCAAGTCCTTTGGCTGAAAAGGTAGAGTAATAGCTCACTTAGTAATTGAAATTGATAGTTGAGGTCACTCCTCTATTCTTTCTTTATCAGCTTACTAGGCTGACTGATTCTTAGACTAGGTGAACATAACATATGATCCCTCATGTGCTTTACCTTCACTTTTGGGTTCATCCTGATAATTCAGGAAACCAATGTTGGAGTTGCCAACTAACTCTTCTTGGTCCTCCATGAAGAGATTAGAGTCATTTTCTTAATCAAACTTAGGTTGTAAAGAGAAATCATGTTTAGTTTCTAGATATCCAACTACTGAGATGGTTGGAGGCACTTCAAGGGCAAGGTTCCTCTGTAGAGAAGGAACATGATTTGGCTGCCCTTGATTCCTAGTAGCATTACCTTGATATGACTGGTTCTAAAATGTCCTCCTTGGCATATCTCAGTTTTGAGGAGTAGACATACCTTGGGCCATTTATCTTTTCAAGGCTAGTAGTTCATTTTTTAGCTTTTACACCATTTAATCCATGGTGCCTGTAGATGGATATTAAGAAGATGAAGAGGATTTACCTCTGTTTGGGTCTATCCTTATCTTCCTTCTCAAGATAAGGTCATCTTCTACCTTAGTAGCCAAATCCTAAGCTACAACAAGGTCTATTTGGCTAGCACGTCTTAGCTGAAAACTCACTTTAAGTAGTTGTGACTTGATGAAGAAGCACTTGAGATTCTCAGGTGTAGGCTGAGCAATGATAGGTATTCAATTTCTGATCTTGTCAAACTTAGTAATGAATTCCCTCATAGGCTCATGAGGTTCTTTCTTCATTTGTGTGAGCTAGGATAGAAAAGCATGTGCATCTTTTATAAGCTTGAACCTGGCTTCAAATTTAGCTTTAAGTGTATCCCAGTCAGTCATTGATCTAGCCTATAAATGGTAGAACCAGTTTGTAGCAGCACCTTGTAGTGTTTCTATGAAAAGATTGACTACCACATCCTCAAATTCCAATCCTATTATCCCATAGGCAATGTTGAAGGCTGCAATGTGTTTGTTAGGATGAACCTTTCCATCCCCAAAGAATTTAGGGAAATTATTTCTTGAGCTGCATGGAAGTTCATGCAGACGTGGAGTCAAATTGAGTGGGCCAAAAGAGTTATGCCAAGGGCCTCATACTGCCATAGTATGACTATGGAAATGTGGGATAACAAATCTTAGAGTGGTAAGTATTGACAAATCTTTATTGATAGCAAAAATGGAGGCTTTGCCTAGTAATGGAGACTTGAATTTAGTAGGAGGAAAGCTCTTAGTTTGTTAGAGGCAAGATGGTGAAGGAAATAGATCAAAATTACTTTTTTGTACCAAATCAAATATAGGGTCGATAATACCTTTATCCCTCTAGCTTTGCGTATAGCATGGAGTTGCCATATTGTAGAATAAAAATGGGAAAGAACTGGCACTACTTCAACTTGAAGCTTGAGGCTTCAAACTACGCGTTCCATCCCAATTGGCGTGGAGGTAAAGGGACATGGTAAGGCTATAAAGATAATAGGTAAGACATAGAATGGAGTCACCAGAGTCTATAATGGATAAGGGTAGGGATTGATTTAATCTAAAACTTGAGGCTTTAGATTATACGTTCATCCCCAGTGAAGTTGTCAAAAACTGTTGGGTGAATATTTTGTCAATCAACTAACTTATGAGTAAAATAGGTCTCTTTAACCAGAGCATAGGGAAATTGGTTGGCTAGATGTGTAGGTTTACTACATCAAAAGGGGACAAATCTCTCCTCTCATCAAGGGGAGGTTCCTTGTAGATATACAGAAGCTATATACTATATATATAAGCAGAAAATAACACTCAAGGGTAGGATAAACCATCCATCTCTCTTTTTTAAGAGATGTTGTTCACAAATCAAAGGAGAAATCCTGATGAAATGATAGAAATCACTCTTATTCTTTCTAAAGTACCATTTAGTAGACAAAAGGAACCTTTTAGGTGGTGACAAGTAACTGTAACAGGGCACAATAACACAACAAGATGAAATGTAGCACAAAGTCTCCACCTCAACTACCAAAGAGTGAAATATGAAAGACAATGAGGGCATAAAGTCATCCCAATGTCCTTTACATAGAAATAGAATACAAAGGATAATGAGGGCACAAAGTCATCCTAAGATCCTTTACACTGGAATAGAAAGAAAACACACTAAAGACAATTTCAAGGGCACAAAGTCACTCCATAATTGGCTTCAGGACACCTTGATCACTTTTTAGATTCACCCTTTCCTAGAATACAGCAAGGAATGGGCAACTTCGCTAGGGATGAACATGTAATATTATTAAGGAAAGAAACATAAGAACAATTTCCCCAATAATCAAGCTATTCCAACACAAAGTCTAAAAAGTCACTTGTTTTCTTATTCAAATAACTAAATATGATCAACAATCTAAGCTCAAAGTCTCAATAATGCCTTTCAATTTGGGTAGAGTTTTTGTTTTTGATAACAGAGAGAGAGATATCTAAAATAATCAAAGAGAGTCCAATATATACTGCTCCAAGAAAGACTTGGATGCTTTGTTTCACAAAAATGGCCTATAATATATTCAATGCCTTTAATGCATTTTAAATTTTATCCATGGGATCTGCTGGAATCGAGCATTGATCTTTAATATGGGCCACCTGATGTATTTCCTAATGTGTGCACAACTATTTGTGTTACTCGATGCAGAAAAATGGGCCATGCTATTGAATGTTTGTGCTCTTCCAATGTCCACCTGGTGGGCTGTTTTAACTTCAAGAAACATATCTTATGCATGGATATTTTTGATCTTTCTCCATCACTCACCCTTTCCTTACTATATTTCATCCTTATCTATGAGATATGACCTCTCAAGCTATCTCTTTCGGTCTTGTTGGCTCTTTACATTCTTCCATCAGTGGTTCTTCCCTTTGGTATTTTGGCCTTTTACATTCAAGTCTGTGTTCAAGCTTTCAAAGATCAATGGCTATTTCATTTCTTTGAATTTGACATCTTTAGGCCCATCATCATTAGGAAACCAATGGCTAGTTTGTTAACCTGATTTTGATGTCTTCAGGCCCATCATCATTAGGAAACCAATAGTTAGTTTGCTACCCTAAATTTGATATCTTTGGGCTCATCATCATTAGGAAGCAAATGGCTAGTTTGTTACCCTAAATTTGATGGCTGTGGGGACATCATCAGATGTCTACATCTTAATGGCTAGTTCACAATGTTCAACTTTGATTTCTATGAGCCTATCATATTCCTTGGTAATTCCTTTAGCTTTCTTTTTTTGTCTTTTCTAAAGGGAAAGAATCCCTTTGGGGTCTTGAGAAATGGTCTACTTTGGGTCAGGGAGAGCCCCTCGCAAGGGTATCTACCCTTCATTGTCTTTTGGATGGCCTTCATGCTTTTATTCCTTCAACAAGATTTTGTTCCATTGACAGCCTTTTGCTTCGGGCTTTTCTTTCAAACAAAAGTCTGAAGGAATTCCTATAGACACTTTTTCTAAAGGAAATGCTCCTTCCCTTTGTATTTTCTTCCTACTTGCTTTTGATTTCCATCGGGCTTTCTCCCTGGGTGAATTTCTTCAGACAAAATGTATAAAGGAATTCCTTCAGACATTTTGTCTAAAGGACTTGTGCCTTGTTTACTTTTCTATGGGAACTTTTCCAAAAGAATTCCCTGCTCTTCACTTGGTTTTTAAAATGGTCCAGCTATTCCCTACTTGCCCTCCGTAAGGGATGTTTATCCTTGGTTCGCTTTTTTGAAGGAATTATCTTTGTCTGATTTTGCTCACTACCCTCTGGAAGGGAACTCAGCTTGGTTCATTGCCCTTTTAGATTTTTGGAATGGTCTACATTGGCTCCTAAGTGCCCTCTGTAAGGGCACTTGTCCTTCAAGCTCCTGGAAGACCCCTTTGAACTTCTTGATTGAAAAAAAGGCTAAGTTTTAAACCTATTTCTTTCCTATAGAGTATGTAAAAACCAACCTGCAGAGTCAATAGAGTCAAGTTCATAAAACTGGTCGAGTCCATAGAAATGAATCCATAGATTTCTTCCTGTGAAGTGCATAGAAATGAGTCTATAGATTCCTTCTTGCAAAGTCCATAGAATAGAGTCTATATAAATGAGTCCTTAGAACTTAGCCTATAGAGTTCATAGATTTAATCCTATAGATTCTATAAATTCAAGCATTCAGAGTCCATAGATTTAATCCTACATATTTTGTAGATTCCAACCTTTAGAGTCAGTAGATTTAAGTTCATAGAACTGGGGGAGTCCATAGAAATGAATATGTATATTTCTTCTTGTGAAGTCTAAAGAAATGAGTCCATAGATTCTTTCTTAGGAATTCTATAGAATAGAGTCTGTAGAAATGAGTCCTTAGAACTTAGCCTATAGAGTCCATAGATTTAAGCTTGGAGAGTCTGTAGAACTTGAAAAAGCTTGAAAATGGAGAATTTGAATGCCTAAAACAATTTTTTGAGAAGGGGAGAAAGAATTTTGGTTTTTTGGACCAAAATAGTTAAAATATTGTCCAAAAAATGATTGATATTTTTTGGGGACAACAAAATCAATAAATTCTCTCATAAATATTTGGGATAGAGAGGCATTAAAGAGGCATGGAAGGGCTTAATCAAAAATTTGTTGTAATTATGGCTTGTGGATGCCACCCCATAGAATGATGTCTTAGATGATGCATTTACTCAATATCAATTTCTCTTAATGAAATATTCAACAAGTTCCATTAAGATCCTAATTCAAATTAATTATCCTTAAACATGATTTATCAATTTTGGTGCAAATCTTGGCAATTGATGTAAAAAATAATCAAATTGGTTAAAATGTTGTAATATTCACTCAAAATTTGACTTGATTAGAACTGGAAGGTAATGTTAGATTCATTAGAACTATTATCCCATTTATGATGTTTCCAACACAAAATAATAAAGGCATGTGTCTCATGCAAGAAATTTGATAGAAAAGAGCAATCCAGAGCACATAGGTGCAAAATCATCATTTTGACTCAAAATGATTTGATCAAATTTGGATGTCTCATAAATTTCATTTCCCCATTTAAGGATACTTTAGAAAAAATTAGCACTTATATAGTACATGATAAACTCAATTAGCATGTGCATTTTGGTAGAAATTTGTCGAAATCTTGATTGAATGTTATTGGCATCCAATTTTAGGTGTCTACACTTATGTTGTGGATATCCTTAAATCTATCAATAACTATAACAACCTCATTACCTTTAATCTAATAGGTCTTCCATCCAAAAATATTATTGACAAAAATTTAACTTGAATCATACAAGTAACAATGTAAAGTAAATGTATTAGAAGAGTTCTCATTGATAATGGATAAAACCAAACATTTGTATCATACTATTTCTAACCACCATGGGTGTTAATTCAAATCTTAGTCAGATAACTATTATGCAAATAAATAGGTTTGACAACTCAAAAATTCCTTTGGTTGGACAAATTACATTAAATATTATTGTGGGTCCCCTTACATTACCCACTTTATACCAAATTATGACAAATTATTTGAACTATAACATTCTATTAGGAGAGTATTGGATACATAAAATGCATGTAGTTACCTTTACATTACATGCATGCTTAAAATTTTATTATCACAAAATATTTTACACATGTCAAATGGATCCTAATCTCTTTAAACACTATGAAATGGTTTAACAAATAGATTATCCTAAACCATAATATTCTAAATATGAGTCTAAAATTGATATACTAATACAAAAACCTAATCAGATTATGTTATATAAGGTACTAAAAAGATAATTTACACATTTACCTAAGTCCCCATCTTCATTACTCTAGTTGTTGCTAAAGTTATAGATTATATATCTCTCTCATATTATAAATGTTGATATGAGTTGGCTTCTATACAAAGGATATGATGCAAATGCTTATTGTCATCATCATCAAGGACTAGGACATTCTAAGAACTATTGATTCATTTTGAAATATAAGATCCAAGATTTTTTTGGTGACCAAAATATTATATTTGAGGATCATCTAAAGGAATTATGTTTACCACAAAAAAAATCCATGCCGATAAGATTTAACGATTACATTATACATGAGTGACACTTATTCTATACATAACCATATTGACCCTAAATAAATCAAAACTACTTGCAATGTTAGATGCTTACAATAAATGGGCCTCAATATAACAAACTTATAAAATAAAGGAGGTTGGAAAGACTCCATAGACAACATAACATTACTAATTTATTGTGGTCATAAAGTGATTCAAACATGAGTTTGTATTATGCCTACCACATATCCATGTGTATTTATACTAAAAAATATTTGTATACACTAAATGGAAGGCAAAATTAATCCAAATAAGTAAGGTATCTCCTTTACACATGAAGGCACATTAAATACAAATTTTAAATGATAGCATTACTTTGTATACTACACATGCAAAACTTGAGGAGGATCATGGCATGTACCTTTTCAACATATCCAATCATGATGAAAATAATTCAAAATATCCAATTAAAGGTTGTAAGGTTTGCAATGGAGGATATATCTATGACCATCCATTTGATGGCATCATAGGATGACCTTTCCTCTTCAAAAAATCTAAATATACCAAAAATAAATAAAAAACATATAAAAATCCAAAAACACTATTGGCACCTATAGTTTTTATTGGCTCCTTGACATCTATGTGTTAGTTCCATATTGATGGATGACATATTCAGTTACTCATACATACACATATTTCACACTTATATTTGAGTGTGATGAAAACATACAAAAATATATGATATGTTCTAATTTTGGATGTTGCACTTTTCATGTACTAATGTCATATGGACATAGGGGGCATCCTCTTCTTTTATCTTGATACACACAAGCTATGTGGTTTGATTATCACTATACATTATCATGTTTGAACTTACATGCATACTTACACATGTCTATTATCCATGATTATATCTCAAACAAGGTAATTTATATTCTATACACTTGACATCCTTTTCCTAACACATTGGATCCATGGGCCACTATGACATATTTATGTTGGTTGCTTATTCTTTTTTTTATGCACTTCCTTGAGTGTCTTGTATTCTTTTTTTAGGTATTTGAATATGCTCTTTTGATCATGTCCCTTGCACCTATGTATGCTTTCATTGACATTTTAATATGTCATTATTATTGTTATGGACATTTTAATATGTCATTATTTACTTTATGGACATTTTACTATATCATGCCCCTTAGATTGTGTATTATTTGAACATGCCCCTTGTTTGTGGGCTCTTTAGACCATTACCCTTTTTATTTGATTTTGAGTTCACTTGTGTGTGTGTTTATTTCCTTGTTGATATTTTACTATTACTATCTAGATATTTCCATGATATTTATCATGCCTCTTATGCCTTCATGTGATCTCATTGGTTATATGAAATTTAATGATACATTTACCTATACATGCTCCTTATATGTGCTACATGGTTACATTCAAAAATTATACAGTTATCTTATCCTTTTGAGGTGAGGTAAATACCAATTCCTATCTTTCCCTCACCTCAAAATGGGAATTATTAGTGGGGGTATGTAATAGAGACATGTTATCCATACTTGGTCCAATTTATAGATCTAGTGGGGGGATGTAATAGAGACATGATATCCATACTTGACCTAGTTTCTAGATCTAGTGCGGGCATGATTGAGAAGCATGTTCCCCACATTCATTAAGTATATGTGTTTTAGAGAAAATTTTCTCATGTTTTTTAGAAGAAAGGGAAAATAAAATTGAGAAGGATATGGTTAGTAAAACCTGATATGTTGTGTGTACATTGAACTAGATGGTAAGTAATGACCTGTAGATAAGAAATCAATAAATAATTGGTTTGATTAGTTAGATAGTAACGTGGCATGTTCCCCACATTCATTAAGTATATGTGTTTTAGAGAAATTTTGCTCATGTTTTTTAGAAGAAAGGGAAAATAAAATTGAGAAGGATATGGTTAGTAGAACCCGATATGTTGTGTGTACATTGAACTAGATGGTAAGTAATGACCTGTAGATAAGAAATCGATAAATAAATGGTTTGATTAGTTAGATAGTAATGTGGATTCCCTAGTAAGCTAGATCTAATAAGCATGATTTTACTTGGAGGCTGTCAATCCACACTTTAAAAAAAAAAAAAAATTGAAAGTGAAAGATAAAGTTCTTGCATAAATAATAGAAGGTACTAAAATCAAATACAAGAAGTGCTTGATCTATAAATAAGTGAATTTGACTAATTATAGAAATAAATAGATTAATATTAATTCCAAATGGATTAGGTGTGGCCAAAAAAATAGGGTAATATTCTATGATCAAGTAGGGGGTCTAAAAGTTTTATTTGGTTAAGGTCTAGTGGGTGAAAATAGCTTGTTATTTATTTGTCACACATTAACCATCGATGGTTGGGGTGACCATTGATGGTTAGGGTGACCATCAATATTTATAGATAGACCATCAGTGGTTAGGATTAGTTACTATAGTTTTGGCCTAGTTCAATAAATTAGTTTGATGATGTTGTAAAATGAAATAATGGAAAGTGGGTTTGAGTCAGAGGTTGGTTGTGAGAGGAACAAAGCAAATAATTACTGAAAACAAATATGTATCTTGCTAGTTGCTGACCTAAAGATGGTTGGAGGATCTATTGGTGAAGCTTGGAGAAATTTTGGTAGAGTAACAATACTTGGTTATTGGTTGATGGACAAAAATGCTTCAGATCTATATTGTGCTTCCTAGTTTGTTATTTTTCTAGAAGAATACCTACAAAAAGTACTAATGTAAGAGGATCTCATTCTGGATGTGGATGATGATGGATTGATTAATTGATCTTTATTTAACCTCATCCTTATATATTTTTATAAGAATGGAGGAGAGGATAAATAATATGTTAATAAGAGGTTCAACAATAAGTTTAAATTTATCTTTCACATGCATTATCTTTCATACAAATTAGATAAGATAAATATAAAAAAACAAGCTAGAGTTTGACTAGATTTGACTATTCAAGTGATTGAAACTTAACTATAGATGGTCAAGCCTAACCTTCAGTGGTTAGGGTGACAATTTTTGGTCAAGGTTAAGGTTAATTTTGGTCAAGGGCGGGTTACTTAGTCAATTTAGCTAATCCATTAACTTGACCTAGGTTTGTAGTTAAAAGGTTATAAAATAGTCTGTAAGGGGTCCCAAGGTGGTCTAGGGGTTAGTTTAACATATAAAACCACCATGTGTGGATTTAGAGTGTCTAAATTTTCCATTTTTTGTTATGCATTTTATATCAATAAGCTATAAAACAAAAATATATTACAAGTCGAATGTTAGGTTACCCCGAGCATGGGAGGAGGTGTTCCCCCTCAAATTAGGAATTGATGAGGTGAAATAGAATTGGGTATGGGTTTGATGAGTGGGTAAGTATGGTGATGAAATGGTTGATAATTTGGGAACTAAAGTGTAAACATGCACATAAAGTGTGACTAATTTCAATAGTCAAGATTGTGCAATGACTAGGTTTCCATGGTTAGGAAAATAAAAGTCAGCACTACAAGGATAAGTGGCAAGTGGAACATGTGACCAAATGTAATGGTTGGGATGCACTTGTAAAATTAATTCTCCTATATAAGGTTAGTGTTTTTATAGGTAGCTAAGGTAGGAAGTGCTCTAGTAAAGACACAATTTGGTTGATTATGTATGAGGTAACACAACTTTAAAATGGTTTAACATGGCAATGTAGTTAGTGTAATCAAAAGAACCAAGGCAGGGTCATCATAAAACATGTGATAGTTTGGGAAAAATGACCAAGTGACAAGGTTAAAATCATTGGTGGTAAAGTTTGTTAGAGAAGGAAATCTCCATTGACTGGTAATAGGTGAAAGTGTGTTTAAAATTTTGTTAAAAATAGTGGTTTTTCCTTAAAGTTGGCCGATCATCGATGCTCAGGGTCAACCATCGATAGTCACCCTAACTATCAGCAATCATACATCATCCCAAAAAAGATGAATAAAAGAAATCATTAGGGGTTTAATTCATTCATAATGAATTAAAACCCTCAATGATTGGCTTGCTTGAAATTGGGTGAGAAAAATGGTGATGATTCAAGGTAATTGATCAATTGGATTGGTTTAAAGTTATTTGGGTGAGTAAGGATGCATAGGGGATAAACGAGAGCATGAGGACAAGTGGTGGTTAATAGGGTTCCTATTTGATGGTGGTCAAAGAATGAGGTAGAGATTATTTTGAATTAGTAGATTATTTTCACTTGTATAAATGAATGTTTATTTGCATTTGGGTGTTTGTTGATTGTCTAACCTAGGGCTAGGGTTTTAACCTAGGTTTATTTTTTGATAGTTTTTTTAGGTGTGTGGTTGAAATGGTAGGTTAGATGAAAAATTTGTAGGTGTAAGGTAGATAAAGGAGATTAGATTTAGTTTTAGGTAGTTTTTAAGCTATTGGTGAGGTTTAGTATGTCTCTTTAAGGGGTATATTTTCGGTTTGATCATCGATAGTCACTTTATAGTGACCATTGGTAGTCATTTATAGCTATCATCGATCACTCTTGACCATCGAAAATAGATAATCAACCATTAATAGGCCACTATATGGTGATGTTGATGATTGATCACCTAACTATCAACAATCTATTATAGGAATAGTTGACTATTATTGGTCAATGTATGAGTTGAAAGTTTTTAAGAATAGTGTGAAGGCTAAGGTTAGGGTTGGTGTAAATTATTGATAATTAGAAGATTAAAATTGTAGGGGTATGGTTAAAGTTTAGGTTATGGGGTTAGGTGAAGGTAATTTGTAGGGTTTAAGAAATTCAAATGATGGGGTAAAGTAATAAGTAGAGGTCGAATGTTAGGTAAATGTTATGAGTTGAATAGAATTGAATAGGGGGTAGGTGTATGTGGTAGAATTCATACGTAAAATATGTCAAGGAAATAATTTTTTTGTTTGTTATTTAACCCTATAGGTATGGGAGAGGATATAGATGAGGGAAAAAGTGCCCCAGATATAGGATGAGATTCAATGGGTCATGATTGATGACTATTAGGAAAATATAGAGGATATGGGCCTCAGAGGCATGAGGTATTATAAACATGTACCTTGAGATGAAATGATGTTATAAGCACTCATCAAGAGATGGAACCTACCACTAAAACATTTTTGGTTCTTATAAGTCAACTAATTATCTTTCTTGAGGACATCCACTAGATAGTTTAACTACCCATTCGAGGTGAGTCGATTTACCACATTAAGAGTGATGAATGTGATGGATATATGGAGTTCCTAATAAATATGACCTCAATTTTTAAAGATGTAACTCAGTAGGATTTTACTACATGCCACTATACTAGAGAGATAGGGATGTGATGAGAGTTTTCATGCTGATGATGATAGTGGTTATGTATTATATGTTACCAAATTCTAGTAGTGGGAGGTTCATGTACGTGTTGCTTGGGGTGATCATGGAGATGTGTTTGGGTTTCGTAGTGTCTGCATGGGTACCCATGCTATTAGTTTATATCAATCAAGATTTATGGGCATTTTCAGCCCATAAGATATATGGGATCCATTTTAGGTTTGTCATCCATTATTTGGCTTACGAGCACATTAGGTTGTTGAGACCTATGTAGTTTCTATAGGAAGGTTTTGTGTAGATGGATTATAGGGTCAAATACATGAGGTAGAGAGGTGATTATTCCCTCTCAAGATCATGAGGAAGATCACATGGTATAGATTGGTATATGGATTGTCTAGATTCCTTAGTCTTGGGAGATGTGAATTGAAGACCATGTGTTAGGTTTCTAAGCTAGGCACACTATAGATATACTCTCTCTAAAAAGATACAAATGGATATATGGCTGATGAGCTCAAGAGGTAGAGTTGATCATATTTTGGTCTTGTGTAAGATATACACGGGGCACTCCCAAAATAAAGGAGGGAGGATGTAGAGTTCTCATTACCTCCACATATAGTGCATAATTTCATTGACCGTGAGGAGTTGCCTATGAGGATAGATATGGATGATGTAGGTGTTATAGATGGATATCTTGAATTCTATTAGGCACACTATGTTGTAGCTGATATTGGTCTTGAGGATGGGGGTCAACAACATATGGATGTTGATGTAAGAAGAGATGGTCAGTAGGTTTAGATGCCAAAGGTTTCCCTAGATGTATAAGTGTTGAACATAGAGAGGGACCAAGCATGAGTGGTACTAACCACATCTTAGGCATCTCTAAGAGCAACATGGGCATCCTTGGCATTAACATAGGGTTAGGTGGATACTCTAATAGGGGAGAGATATTAGGATAGGTCTCATCTAGCGTTGGTGATGCAAGAAAGAGATTCTCTCTTATAGGTAGGGGGTGGAGTAATAATATCTATAGAATTAGTAGGGACTAACTTGATGTATATATGTGTAGTAACTATGAAGGAGCTATGATAATATGAGGCCTTGGTCTTCATGCACCTACTAGATGAGCCCTGATGGGGTGAATATAAGGTTAGGATTATAGGAGGTGCTAGCATGGTGACACCAAGTCATTATGATGCATATATAATCAAAATGGAAGGTGTAAGAGAAAAATATCTAGGAGGTATTGGTGCCCTAAGATCATGATATTTTGATGTACTATATGATTTTGATATTAGCCTATAAGTCAGTGTAGTGAGATGTATATTTGTGAGAGATATAAATATTTTTTTAGACATTATGATAATTATTTATGAGATATAAATGTGATACTTTGTTTATGGTTTATGGTTTATGGTTGTGATGTTCATTTTGATTACTACTGATGTCATGTTGATATGATTATGCTTATGATATGTTAATGTGGACTCACCTAGCTAGGCATGTGATGATATGTCTATTTAATTTATGTCCATGATGATGTTTGATATGGATTGATGTTATTTATGTGATTAAAATGTGATGGTTATGGATGACTATGATGATCTTGATATGAGTATATGATGTTAATGTGGTGTTACTTGATGATTAGGATGATGGTTATGACATTATGACTATGGTATTTGATGGCATTGTTTATAAATCTAATCAATTAATTTCACGTTTTGATATGATTATGATTATGATATTTTCATGATTATGGTTATGGCTACCAGTTGTGATTCGGTAGATAAGGTTATGATGTGATTATTGTTACAATTATGGATTATGGATCATAGTTATATGAATGTGATAAATGGTAGGATGTTGATGATGTGGTTATGATCATGGTGTTCATGTTGAAATTTAATGAGTATATGCTTCATCATTTATATTTAGACACGTGTTAGATTTGGTATATGTGATTATGACTTTGTGATGTTGATAGTTGATTTTTTTATAGAGGTGGAGATTATGTTAATGATGTTGGTTTTGTTTATAATGTGATGATGATATTATGTGATGTGTTTATAATTATGATCATTTTATTTAGATTAGGGTGAAGTACATAAAGTAAGTTAATGAAAAAACTAGATGTGAGAAGGAGAAGACAATATAAGTGAATGTGTTAACTAGTGTGAGAGAATAAGAAGGAGGTACAATGCTTTTTCTTTGGCAAGGATGAAAACAAACTTGAGTTGGACAATTTAAGGAACATAAGACATTCAAATTCTTCATATTAGCATTCATTAGTTGGTTAAAAATGTGTCTTGATCACATAATGTGAAGTAAGCTCAAAATATCTTGATTATAGTGTATAAAGGGGAGATGGATGAAGTTGGAACCTTCTTGTGAGACTAGCTTACCTCTTCTAGAGGTTACCAAAAAGTTAGTATAAACAAGTCCATGTCATAAAAGGTGTAGACTAATCGATATTAGAAGTCTACTTATGAGAGGTGATTGTGGATTTCAAAATTACTTTACTATTTCTGATGTTTGATAATTAGTCTTTTGCTATTTTGTAATTATTTGGGAGGGTTGGGGAAGCAAATTGATGTGAGAAACTTCAAAGAAATTTATATGCTTTAACATATGATTGACTCAACCATCCTTCAAGGGAGTGGACTAAGTTTTATGTGTTTTGTTCAAGGTTTTGTGATATTTATCCTTCGAGGGATCAGTCTACCTTATATTGAGAAATTTTGATATGTTTTTGGTAGTTATCCTTTGAGGGAGCAGTCTACAAATGCTAGAAAGTGACCCATATGGGTTATTTTTATTTTTATTTTGATTTTTAATTTTGATGTCATGGACTTTCTTCTATAATATTAAATGTTCACCTTTTATGAAGGTAAAACTAAAATCATAAGAAGGTTGATTAGGTGTGAAAGAGGTTTAGGTGAAAATGACCATGGGAATATATCCTAAGAAAGGGGAAGAAAGTACTATGAGAATAATGTTATGGGTAGATCCATGGTACCCATTATTTGATATTAGGCTATGATTGTGATGGATAATAACATGATTTAGTTTTAATTAGTTTTTCCTAAAATAATGAGATGAATGTGGTTTTAAAATAAGTGATGAGCTTAAGTTGGACAAAAGATGAGTTTGATCCTATTTTAACAAAAGAAAGGAAGCAGATATGAATCATTGAGGGGCTTAGGTTCTAGGTTCCCTTCAAAATAGGATAACTAATAAGCTCTTGATCCATATTTATGCATGATGAATTAAGGTCCAATCGAATTGAAAGCAAACATGCCTCACTTTCTTTTCTCCATATTGGTGACATATTGATTTTATTTGAGGATGAGGTCTTTGATATTAAATTATTTCACTTTAAAGTGTTTTTTATAATCACATTTGATGTGTTATTGATAGACACAAAGATGAGTGAGTGTTTTTAAAATATGTTTGTCAAGTATCTCAAGTTGGGATAAATGTTCCTGATGATAATCACTCTCAGAGATGAGCTCTCACAAGGATATGTAGAGAGAGGGAATTTGGAATTCAAGAGATAAAATAGCCTCTACTCTAAAAAATAAATAGAAATGGGTATCACCCACAGGGGTTTGAATGTTAGTATGATATACCCATAAGGTGAAGGGGGTGTGTAAATTCCAATCCTGACTAGATGCATTACCCATTATAGTTAGCATGTTATTGAGAGTTTTGTTAAAGGATTTCACCTATGCATTAGTTTGTGGATGATAGGGTGAAGAGAAACTTAACTTGATATCAAATGCATCATAAAGACCTTGGAATTATTTATTTTTTAAATATTTGACATTTTCAGTGATAATTTTATGAGGAACACCAAAATAATAGATGATATGATGGTTGATAAAGATGATAATCTTTTTGGATTTTATTGAGACAAAGGGAATAACCTCTACCCATTTGGTAAAATATTCAGTTGTAGAGATGATATAATGTTGTCACTATGAATAATCGGGGTTAATTTCACCAATAAGGTCTAAACCACATTGTGATAAGGCCAAAAAATGTGAGGATATGTAAATATTATGGCTAGGTACATGATGTAAATTAGCATGTTATTGACATTAGATGCACATTTTCACATAATCATAGCAATATTGGTTAAGGGTGGGCCAATAATATCCAAGGTAAAGGATGCATTTAGCAATGGATAGGATATTTAGCCTCCCACACAAATCCCATCATGTGTTTCCTTGATATCATGAGAGGATTTATGACTACATAGGCAACCGAAGAGGAAACCATCAAATCCATGTTTATAAATAATTCCCACCAGTATGGTATAATGTGAGGTAATCTAGATAAACACTCTTTGAGCATTCTTAAAAATACCAAAAGTAATGGTAGTAAAGTTAAGATAGTCGAAGGTCCATTGATATCAAAGGTCTAGTTGGGTCTCCTCTACATTGAAGATGGTGGGAGTGTCTGATTTGGGATAAGATGGATGGGTAACTTGATGGATAATGATAAATAGATTAGATTTAGAAGGTATATATGGGATATGATAAGTGAGGTAAGCCATCATATTAGAAAAATTATTCATAGATCATAGGGTTATTTGGATATGGTAGTGTTTAAATTATGATAAGAAGATGTCATCTAATTATTTGTACTATTTAAAAACATCATTATTATAATGGTAAGATCCATTGACTTGATTGACCAGGAGTTGAGAGTCACTAAAAATGTTGATTATTTTGAATCCCAAAGCTAATGTAGTTTGGAGGCTTATCACTAGGGATTTGCACTTAGCCATATTATTGGTACATTCAAAGTCTAACTTAAAGGATAATGAATGAGGTTCACCATCAAGTGGAACAAGGATGCTACCAACTCTCCCACCACATTGACATTTTGACCCATCAAAGAACATGGTCACTTGATAGGTAAAGTCTACCTAAGAGAGGGTCATAATAGACTCATTGGGAAACTCAAGAGTATGAGGTTGATCATCTACTAAGAGTGCTTTAGATAATTGGTTGGCAATGGCTTACACTTTAGTAGACTTATAATTAAGAAAATCAAGGTCAAACGCAACTAAAATCATGATCCATTTGGCCATATGTTAGTTTTGGTATGGCTTGGAGTGCATATACTTGAGTGGGTTAGTAATAGTTATGACATAGGTCTTATGATTGAGGAGGTAGTGGTGAAGTTTGGTGGCCATGAAGATAAATATAGGAAAAGTTTCATTATATGGGTTTACCAAGTCTCATACTCTACAAGCATGTGGCTAATGTAATAGATGGCTTTCTCTTTATGATGAGCATCCTGATGAGCTAGCATTTCCCCTAAAGAGTGGCTGATGGTAGAATCCCTTTGGGGTCTTGAGAAATGGTCTAATTTGGGTCAGGGAGAGCCCCTCACAGGGGTATCTACCCTTTAGAGTCTTTTGGATGGCCTTCGGGCTTTTATTCCTTCAGAAAGATTTTGTTCCATTGATGAACTTTTGGTTTGGGCTTTTCCTTTAGACAAAAGTGTGAAGGAATTCCTTCAGACATTTTGTCTAAAGGAAATGCTCCTTCCCTTTGTCTTTTCTTCCCACTTGCTTTTGCTTTCCATCGGGCTTTCTCCCTGGTTAAATTTCTTTAGACAAAATGTATAAAGGAATTCCTTCAGACATTTTGTCTGAAGGACTTGTGCCTTGTTTATGTTTCTATGGGAACTTTTCCAAAAGAATTCCCTGCTCTTCACTTGGTCTTTAAAATGGTCCACCTATTCCCTGCCTACCTCCATAAGGGATGTTTGTCCTTGGTTCAATTTTCCAAAGGAATTCTCTTTGTCTGATTTTTCTCACTGCCCTCTACAACAACACTCATCTTGGTTCATTTCCCTTTTATATTTTTGTAATGGTCTACATTGGCTCCTAAGTGCCCTCTGTAAGGGCACTTGTCCTTCAAGCTCCTAGAAGATTACTTTGAACTTCTCAATTGAAAAAATGGTTAAGTGTTGAACCTATTTCTTTCCTATAGAGTCTATAAAAACCAACCTACAGAGTCAGTAGATTCAAGTTCATAGAATTGGGGGAGTCCATAGAAATGAATCCATAGATTTCTTCTTATGAAGTGCATAGAAATGAGTCTAAAGATTCCTTCCTACAAATTCCATAGAATAAAGTCTATATAAATGAGTCCTTTGAACTTACCCTACAGAGTTCATAGATTTAATCCTATAGATTCTATAGATTCAAGCATGTAGATTCCATAGATTTAAGCCTAAAGAGTTTGTATATTCCAGCCTATAGAGTCAGTAGATTCAAGTTCATAGAACTTGGGGAGTCCATAGAAATGAATATGTAGATTTCTTCTTGTGAAGTCTATAGAAATGAGTCCATAGATTCCTTCCTATGAAGTATATAGAATAGAGTTTGTAGAAATGAGTCCTTAGAACTTAGCCTATAGATTCCATAGATTTAAGCTTGTAGAGTTTGTAGAACTTGAAAAAGCTTGAAAAATGGAGAATTTGAATGCCTAGAACAATTTTTTGAGAAGGGGAGAGAGGATTTTGGTTTGTTGGACCAAAATAGTTCAAAATAGTTAAAATGTTGTCCCAAAAATGATTTATATTTTTTGGGGACAACAAAATCAATAAATTCTCTCATAAATATTTGGGATAGAGAGGCATTAAAGAGGCATGGAAGGGCTTAATCAGATATTTGTTGTAATTATGGCTTGTGGATGCCACCCCATATAATGATGTCTTAGATGATGAATTTACTCAATATCAATTTCTCTTAATGAAATATTCAACAAGTTCCATTAAGATCCTAATTCAAATTAATTATCCTTAAACGTGATTTATCAATTTTGGTGCAAATCTTGGCAATTGGTATAAAAAATAATCAAATTAGTTAAATTGTCATATTATTCACTCAATATTTGACTTGATTAGAATTGGAAGGTGATGTTAGATACATTATAATTATTTTCCCATTTAGGATGTTTCCAACACAAAATAATAAAGGCATGTGTCTCATGCAAGAAATTTGATAGAAAAGAGCAATCCAGAGCACCTAGGTGCAAAATCATCATTTTGACTCAAAATGATTTGACCAAATTTGGATGTCTCATAAAATGCATTTCCCCATTTAAGGATACTTTGGACAAAATTATCACTTATATAGTAAATGATCAACTCATTTAGCACGTTTTATTCTTTTTAGCCTAAATTGTGCATTTTGGTAGAAATTGGTTGAAATCTTGATTGAATGTTATTGTCATCCAATTTTAGGTGTCTACAATTATGTTTTCTATATCATTAAAGCTATAAATAAATATAACAAACTCATTACCTTTAATCTAATAGGTCTTCCATCCAAAAATATTATTGACAAAAATTTAACTTGAATCATACAAGTAACAATGTAAAGTAAATGTATTAGAAGAGTTCTCATTGATAATGGATAAAACCAAACATTTGTATCATACTATTTCTAACCACCATGGGTGTTAATCCAAATATTATTTATATAACTATTATACAAATAAATAGTTTTGACAACTCAGAAAGGCCTTTGGTTGGTCAAATTATGACAAATTATTTAAACTATAAAATTATATTAGGAGAGTATTGGATACATAAAATGCATGTAGTTACCTCTACATTACATGCATGCTTAAAATTTTATTATCACAAAATATTTTACACATGTCAAATGGATCCTAATCTCTTCAAACACTATGAAATGGTTCAACAAATAGATTATCCTAACCCATAATATTCTAAATATGAGTCTAAAATTGATATATTAATACAAAAACCTAATCAGATTATGTTATATAAGGTACTAAAAAGATAATTTACACATTTACCTAAGTCCCCATCTTCATTACTCTAGTTGTTGCTAAAGTTATAGATTATATATCTCTCTCATATTATAAATGTTGATATGAGTTGACCTCTACACAAAGGATATGATGCAAATGCTTATTGTGATTATCATCAAGGACTAGGACATTCTAAGAACTATTGATTCATTTCGAAATATAAGATCCAAGATTTTTTTGGTGACCAAAATATTATATTTGAGGATCATCTAAAGGAATTAGGTTTACCACCAAAAAAATCCATGTCGATAAGATTTAACGATTACATTATACATGAGTGACACTTATTCTATACATAACCATATTGACCCTAAATAAATCAAAACTACTTGCAATGTAAGATGCATACAATAAATGGGCTTCAATCTAACAAACTTATAAAATAAAGGAGGTTGGAAGGACTCCTTAGACAACATAACATTACTAATTTATTGTGGTCATAAAGTGATTCAAACATGAGTTTGGGTTATGCCTACCACATATCCATGTGTATTTATACTAAAAAAAATTTGTCTACACTAAATGGAAGGAAAAATTAATCCAAACAATTAAGGTATCTCCTTTACTCATGAAGGCACATTAAATACAAATTTTAAATGATAGCATTACTTTGTATACTACACATGAAAAACTTGAGGAGGATCATGGCATGTACCTTTTCAACATATCCAATCATGATGAAAATAATTCAAAATATCTATTTAAAGGTTGTAAGGTTTGAAATGGAGGATATATCTATGACCATCCATTTGATGGCATCATAGGATGACCTTTCCTCTTCAAAAATTCTAAAAATACCAAAAATAAATAAAAAACATATAAAATCCAAAAACACTATTGGCACCTATAGTTTTTATTGGCTCCTTGACATCTATGTCTTAGTTCCATATTGATGGATGGCATATTTAGTTACTCCTACATACACATATTTCACACTTATATTTGAGTGTGATAAAAACATACAAAAATACATGATATGTTCTAATTTTGGGTGTTGCACTTTCCATGTACTCATGTCATATGGACATTGGGTGCATCCTCTTTTTTGATCTTGATACACACAAGTTATGTGGTTTGATTATTACTATACATTATCATGTTTAAACTTACATGCATAGTTACACAAGCCTATTGTCTATGATTATATCTCAAACAAGGTAATTTATATTATATACACTTGACATACTTTTCCTAACACATTGGATCCATGGGCCACTATGACATATTTATGTTGGTTGCTTATTCTTTATTTTATGCACTTCCTTGATTGTCTTGTATTCTTTTTTAGGTATTTGAATATGCTCTTTTGATCATGTCCCCCGCACCTATGTATGCTTTGATTGACATTTTCATATGTCATTATTATTTGTATGGACATTTTAATATGTCATTATTTCCTTTATGGACATTTTACTATATCATGTCCCTTATATTGTGTATTATTTGAACATGCCCCTTGTTTGTGGGCTCTTTAGACCATTACCCTTTTTAATTTATTTTGAGTTCTCTTGTGTGTGTGTTTATTTCCTTGTTGATATTTTACTATTACTATCTAGATATTTACATGATATTTATCATGCCTCTTATGCCTTCATGTGATCTCATTGGTTATATGAAATTTAATGATACATTTACCTATACATGCCTTTTATATGTGCTACATGGTTACATTCACAAATTATATAGTTATCTTATCCTTTTGAGGTGAGGTAAATACCAATTCCTATCTTTCCCTCACCTCAAAAGGGGAAATATTAGTGGGGGCATGTAATAGAGACATGTTATCCATACTTGACCTAGTTTCTAGATCTAGTGGGGGCATGATTTAGAAGCATGTTCCCCACACTCGTTAAGTATATGTGTTTTATATAAATTTTTCTCATGTTTTATAGAAGAAAGGGAAAATAAAATTGAGAAGGATATGGTTAGTAGAACTTGATATGTTGGGTGTACGTTGAACTAGATGGTAAGTAATGACCTGTAGATAAGAAATCACTAAATAAATGGTTTGATTAGTTAGACAGTAAGGTGGATTTCCTAGTAAGCTAGATTTAATATGCATGATTTTCCTTGGAGGCTGTCAATCCACACTTTTAAAAAATTAATTTTTTAAAGTGAAAGAGAAAGTTCTTGCATAAATAATAGAAGGTACTAAAATCAAATACAAGAAGTGCTTGATAAATAAATAAGTGAATTTGACTAATTATAGAAACAAATAGATTAATATTAATTCCAAATGGATTAGGTGTGGCCAAAAAAATAGGGTAAGATTCTATGATCAAATAGGGGATATAAAAGTTTTATTTGGTTAAGGTCTAGTGGGTGAAAATAGCTTGTTATTTATTTGTCACACATTGACCATCGATGGTTGGGGTGACCATTGATGGTTAGGGTGACCATTGATATTTATAGATAGACCATCAGTTGTTAGGATTAGTTACTATAGTTTTGGCCTAGTTCAATTAATTAGTTTGATGATTTTGTAAAATGAAATAATGGAAAGTGGTTTTGAGTCAGAGGTTGGTTGTGAGAGGAACAAAGCAACTAATTAATTTAAACAAATATGTATCTTGCTAGTTGCTGATCTAAAGATGGTTGGAGGATCTATTGGTGAAGTTTGGAGAAATTTTGGAAGAGTAACAATACTTGGTCATTGGTTGATGGACAACAATGATTTAGATCTATATTGTGCTTCCTAGTTTGTTATTTTTCTACAAGAATACCTACAAAAAGTACTAATGTAAGAGGATCTCATTCTGGATGTGGATGATGATGGATTGATTAATTGATCTTTATTTAACCTCCTCCTTTTATATTTTTATAAGAATGGAGGAGAGGTGAAATAATATGTTAATAAGAGGTTCAACAAGAAGTTTAAATTTATCTTTCACATGCATTAGCTTTCATACAAATTAGATAAGATAAACATAAAAAAGCAAGCTAGAGTTTGACTAGATTTGACTATTCAAGTGATTGGAACCTAACTATATATGGTCAAGCCTAACCTTCAGTGGTTAGGGTGATAATTTTTAGTCAAGGTTAAGGTTAATTTTGGTCAAGGGTGGGTTACTTAGTCAATTTAGCTAGTCCATTAACTTGACCTAGGTTTGCAGTTAAAAGGTTATAGAATAGTCTGTAAGGGGTCCCAAGGTGGTCTAGGGGTTAGTTCAACATATAGAACCACCATGTGTCGATTTATAGTGTCTAAATTTTCCCTTTTTGTTATGAATTTTATATCAATAAGCTATAAAACAAAAATAGATTACAAGTCGAATGCTAGGTTACCTCGAGCATGGGAGGAGGTGTTCTCCCTCAAATTAGGAATTGATGAGGTGAAATAGAATTGGGTATGGGTTTGATGAGTGGGTAAGTATGGTGATGAAATGGTTGATAATTTTGGAACTAAAGTGTAAACATGCACATAAAGTGTGACTAAGTTTAATAGTTAAGATTGTGCAATGACTAGGTTTCCATGGTTGGGAAAATAAAATTCAACACTACAAGGATAAGTGGCAAGTGGAACATGTGACCATATGTAATGGTTGGGATGCACTTGTAAAATTAATTCTCCTAGATAAGGTTAGTGTTTTTATAGGTAGCTAAGGTAGGAAGTGCTCTAGTAAAGACACAATTTGGTTGATTATGTATGAGGTAGCACAAGTTTAAAATGGTTTAACATGGCAATGCAGTTAGTGTAATCAAAAGAACCAAGGTAGGGTCATCGTAAAACATGTGATAGTTTGGGAAAAAATGACCAAGTGACAAGGTTAAAATCATTGATGGTAAAGTTTTTTAGAGAAATAAATGTCCATTTAGTGGTAATAGGTGAAAGTGTGTTTAAAAATTTGTTAAAAATTGTGGTTGTTCCCTAAAGTGTGTCGATCATCAATGGTCAGGGTCAACCATCGATAGTCACCCTAACTATCAACAATCATACATCATCCCATAAAAGATGAATAAAAAATATCATTAGGGGTTTAATTCATTCATAATGAATTGAAACCCTCAATGATTGGCTTTCTTGAAGTTGGGTGAGAAAAATGGTGATGATTCAAGGTAATTGATCAATTGGATTGGTTTAAAGTTATTTGAGTGAGTAAGGATGCATAGGGGATAAGGGAGAGCATGAGGAAAAGTGGTGGTTAATAGGGTTCCTCTTTGATGGTGGTCAAAGAATGAGGTAGAGATTCTTTTTGATTTGTATATTATTTTCACTTGTACAAATGAATGTTTATTTACATTTGGGTGTTTGTTGATTGTCTAACCTAGGGCTAGGGTTTTAACCTAGGTTTATGTTTTGATAGTTTTTATAGGTGTGGGGTTGAACTAGTAGGTTAGATGAAAAATTTATAGGTGTAAGGTAGATAAAGTAGGTTATAGTTAGTTTTAGGTAGTTTTTAAGCTATTGGTGAGGTTTAGTAGGTCTCTTTAAGGGGTATATTTTCGGTTTGATCATCGATAGTCACTTTATAGTGACCATTGGTAGTCATTTATAGCTATCATCGATCACTCTTGACCATCGAAAATAGATAATCAACCATTAATAGGCCACTATATGGTGATGTTGATGATTGATCACCTAACTATCAAAAATCTATTATAGGAATAGTTGACTATTATTGGTCAATGTATGAGTTGAAAGTTTTTAAGAATAGTGTGAAGGCTAAGGTTAGGGTTGGTGTAAATTGTTAATAATTATAAGATTAAAATGGTAGGGGTATGGTTAAATTTTAGGTTATGGGGTTAGGTGAAGGTAATGTGTAGGGTTTAAGAAATTCAAATGATGGGGTAAAGTAATAAGTAGAGGTCGAATGTTAGGTAAATTTTATGAGTTGAATAGAATTGAATAGGGGGTAGGTGTATGTGGTAGAATTCATAGGTAAAATATGTCAAAGATTTTTTTTTTTTTTTTTAATTTAACCCTATAGGTATGGGAGAGGATATAGATGAGGGAAAAAGTGCCTCAGATATAGGATGAGATTCAACGGGTCATGATTGATGACTATTAGCTAAATATAGAGGATATGGGCCTCAGAGGCATGAGGTATTATAAACATGTACCTTGAGATGAAATGATTTTATAAGCACTCATCAAGAGATGGGACCCTACCACTAAAAATTTTTTAGTTCTTATAGGTGAGATAATTATCTTTCCTGAGGACATCCACTAGATAGTTTAACTACCCATTCGAGGTGAGTCGATTTACCACATTAAGAGTGATGAGTGGGATGGATAGATGGAGTTCCTAATAAATATGATCTCAATTTTTAAAGATGTAACTTAGTAGGATTTTACTACATGCCACTATACTAGAGAGATAGGGATGTGATGAGGTTTTTCATGATTATGATGATAGTGGTTATGTATTATATGTTACCAAATTCTAGTAGTGGGAGGTTCATGTACATGTTGCTTGGGGTGATCATGGAGATGTGGTTGGGTTTCATAGTGTCTGCATGGGTACCCATGCTATTGGTTTAGATCTATCAAGATTTATGGGCATTTTGAGCCCATAAGATATATGGGATCCATTTTAGGTTTGTCATCCATTGTTGGGTTTATGAGCACATCAGGGTGTTGAGACCTATGTAGTTTCTCTAAGAAGGTTTTGTGTAGATGGATTATAGGGTCAAATACATGAGGTAGAGAGGTGATTGTGACCTCTCAAGATCATGAGGAAGATCACATGGTATAGATTGGTATATGGATTTTCTAGATTCCTTAGTCTTGGGAGATGTGATTTGAAGACCATGTGTTAGGTTTCTAAGCTAGGCACACTATAGAAAGCATAAACTCTCTCTACAAGGATACAAATGGATATATGGCTGATGAGCTCAGGAGGTAGAGTTGATT
The DNA here is from genome assembly GCA_037957365.1 of Torreya grandis. Classification (NCBI taxonomy): domain Eukaryota; kingdom Viridiplantae; phylum Streptophyta; class Pinopsida; order Cupressales; family Taxaceae; genus Torreya; species Torreya grandis. The sequence continues at coordinate 532,278 of JARHVA010002413.1, forward strand.
CTATTTTATAGGGTATATAGGTAGTTTGGCCTTGTGTAAGATATACATGGGGCACTCCCAAAATATAGGAGGGAGGATGTAGATTTCTCACTACCTCCTCCACATATAGTGCATAATTTCATTGACCGTGAGGATTTGCCTATGAGGATAGATATGGATGATGTAGGTGTTATATATGGATATCTTGAATTCTATTAGGCACACTATGTTGTAGCTGATATTGGTCTTGAGGGTGGGGGTCAATAAGATATGGATGTTGATGTAAGAAGAGATGGTCAGTAGGTTTAGATGCCAAAGGTTTCTGTAGATGTATAAGTGTTGAACATAGAGAGGGACCAAGCATGAGTGGCACTAACCATAGCTTAGGAATATCTAAGATCAACATGGGCATCCTTTACATTAGCATAGGGTCAGGTGGATACTCTAATAGGGGAAAGATATTAGGATAGGTCTCATCTAGCCTTGTTGATGCAAGAAAGAGATTCTCTCTGGTAGGTAGGGGGTAGAGTAACAATATCTACAGAATGATTAGGGACTAACTTGATGTAGAGATGTGTAGCAACTATGGAGGAGCTATGATACTATGAGGCCTTATTATTCATGCACCTACTAGATGAGCCCTAATGGGGTGAATATAAGGTTGGGATTATAGGAGGTGCTAACATGGTGACACCAAGTCATTATGATGCATATATAATCAAAAAGGAAGGTGTAAGAGGGAAATATCTAAGAGGTATTGGTGCCCTAGGATCATGATATTTTGATGTACTAAATGATTTTGATATCAGACTATGAGTCAGTGTAGCAAGATGTATATTTGTGAGAGATATAAATATTTTTTTAGACATTATGATAATTATTTATGAGATATAAATGTGATACTTTGTTTATGGTTTATGGTTTATGGTTGTGATGTTCATTTTGATTACTGCTAATGTCATGTTGATATGATTATGCTTATGATATGTTAATGTGGACTCACCTAGCTAGGCATTTGATGATATGTCTATTTAATTTATGTTCATGATGATGTTTGATATGGATTGATGTTATTGATGTGATTAAAATGTGATGGTTATGGATGACTATGATGATCTTGATATGAGTATATGATGTTAATGTGGTGTTACTTGATGATTAGGATGATGGTTATGACATTATGATTATGGTATTTGATGGCATTGTTTATAGATGTAATCAATTAATTTCATGTTTTGATATGATTATGATTATGATATTGACATGATTATGGTTATGGCTACTAGTTGTGATTTTGTAAATAAGGTTATGATGTGATTATTGTTACAATTATGGATTATGGATCATAGTTATATGAATGTGATAAATGGTAGGATGTTGATGATGTGGTTATGATCATGGTGTTCATGTTGAAATTTAATGAGTATATGCTTCATCATTTATATTTAGACATGTGTTAGATTTGGTATATGTGATTATGACTTTGTGATGTTGATAGTTGATTTGTTTATAGAGGTGGAGATTATGTTAATGATGTTGGTTTTGTTTATATTGTGATGATGATATTATGTGATGTGTTTATAATTATGATCATTTTATTTAGATTAGGGTGAAGTACATAAAGTAAGTTAATGAAAAAACTAGATGTGAGAAGGAGAAGACAATATAAGTGAATGTGTTAACTAGTGTGAGAGAATAAGAAGGAGGTATGATGATTCTTCTTTGGCAAGGATGAAAACAAGAGGGGCCTCTCTTTAGGGCCTATACCTTTTAGGCTAAGAAGGAGAGGGGCCTCTCCTCTATAGGGTAGAGGGACCTCTCTCTTTTAGGAAGGAGAGGGGCCTCTACTTAGAGGGGAGGGGAGGATAATTAGGCTCTAGATAAGAGGACCTCTAGAGGAGTTCCTCTCTTAGACAAAGACTACTTTATAGATTTTCTAGGAGAGGAGCTCCTTTAGAGTCACTGGGTACTCTGTGGTTAGGGGGTGACCAGCACCTATACTCAGTAACTAGGGCAGTAGTGGACAGGCCTAAAGGCCAGTAGGTCAGTTTAGGAGAGGGATAGGAGAGGGATAGGATTAATCTATCTGGGTTAGAGAGAGATCTTGACTAGACTAGGGCTGGACTAGGGATCACTAGAGGATATAGGACTAGAGTATCACTTCGCACTACTCCCCTATCTTATTCTTATCTATAGATGGCAACCAAAATGGAGTTGGAAAATTTAAGGAACATAAGACATTCAAATTCTTCATATTAGCATTCATTAGTTAGTCAAAAATGTGTCTTGATCACATAATGTGAAGTAAGCTCAAAATACCTTGATTATAGTGTATAAAGGGGAGATGGATGAAGTTGCAACCTTCTTGTGAGACTAGCTTACCTCTTGTAGAGGTTACCAAAAAGTTAGTATAAACAAGTCCATGTCACAAAAGGTGTAGACTAATCGATATTAAAAATCTACTTATGAGAGGTAATTGTGGCTTTCAAAATTACTTTACTATTTATGATGCTTGATAATCAGTCTTTTGCTATTTTGTAATTATTTGGGAGGGTTGGGGAAGCAAATTGATGTGAGAAACTTCAAAGAAATTTCTATGCTTTAACATATGATTGACTCAACCATCCTTCAAGGGAGTGGACTAGGTTTTATGTGTTTTGTTCAAGGTTTTGTGATAGTTATCCTTCAAGGGATCAGTTTACCTTATATTGAGAAATTTTGATATGTTTTTGGTAGTTATCCTATGAGGGAGTAGTCTACAAATGCTAAAGAGTGACCCATATGGGTTATTTTTATTTTTATTTTGATTTTTACTTTTGATGTCATGGACTTTCTTATATAAGATTAAAGGTTCACCTTTTATGAAGGTAAAACTAAAATCATAAGAAGGTTGATTAGGTGTGAAAGAGGTTTAGGTGAAAATGACCATGGGAATATATCTTAAGAAAGGGGAAGAAAGTACTGTGTAAATAATGTTATGGGTAGATCTATGGTACCCATTATTTAATATTAGGCTATGATTGTGATGGATAATAACATGATTTAGTTTTAATTAGTTTTTCCTAAAATAATAAGATGAATGTGGTTTGAAAATAAGTGATGAGCTTAAGTTGGACAAAAGATGAGTTTGATCCTATTTTAACAAAAGAAAGGAAGCAGATGTGAATCATTGAGGGGCTTAGGTTATAGGTTCCCTTCAAGATAGGATAACTGATAAGCTCTTGATTCATATTTATGCATGATGAATTAAGGTCCAATCCAATTGAAAGCAAACTTGCCTCACTTTCTTTTCTCGATATTGGTGGCATATTGATTTTATTTGAGGCTGAGGTCTTTGATATTAAATTATTTCACTTTAAAGTGTTTTTTATAATCACATTTGATGTGTTATTGATAGACAAAAATATGAGTGAGTGTTTTTAAAATATGTTTGTCAAGTATCTCAAGTTGGGATAAATGTTCCTGATGATAATCACTCTCAGAGATGAGCTCTCACAAGGATATGAAGAGAGAGGGAATTTGGAATTCTAGAGGCAAAATAGCCTCTACTCTAAAAAATAAAGTGAAATGGCTATCACCCACAGGGGTTTGAATGTTAGTATGATATACCCATAAGGTGAAGGGGGTGTGTAAATTCCAATCCTGACCAGATGCATTACCCATTATAGTTAGCATGTTATTGAGAGTTTTGTTAAAGGATTTCACCTATGCATTAGCTTGTGGATGATAGGGTGAAGAGAAACTTAACTTGATATCAAATGCATCATAAAGACCTTGGAATTATTTATTTTTTAAATATTTGACATTTTTAGTGATAATTTTATGAGGAACACCAAAATAATAGATGCTATGATGGTTGATAAAGCTGATAATATTTTTGGATTTTATTGAGACAAGGGGAATAACCTCTACCCATTTGGTAAAATATTCAGTTGTAGTGATGATATAATGTTGTCACTATGAATAATGGGGGTTAATTTCACCAATAAGGTCTAAACCACATTGTGATAAGGCCCAAAAATGTGAGGATATGAAAATATTATGGCTAGGTACATGATGTAAATTAGCATGTTATTGACATTAGATGCACATTTTCACATAATCATAGCAATATTGGTTAAGGGTGGGCCAATAATATCCAAGGTAAAGGATGCATTTAGCAATGGATAGGATATTTAGCCTCCCACACAAATCCCATCATGTGTTTCCTTGATATCATGAGAGGATTTATGACTACATAGGCAACCGAAGAGGAAACCATCAAATCCATGTTTATAAATAATTCCCACCAGTATGGTATAATGTGAGGTAATCTAGATAAACACTCTTTGAGCATTCTTAAAAAGACCAAAAGGAATGATGGCAAGGTTAAGATAGTCGAAGGTCCTTTGATATCAAAGGTCTAGTTGGGTCTCCTCTACATTAAAGATGGTGGGAAAGTCTTATTTGGCATAAGATGGATGGGCAACTTGATGGATAATGACAAATAGATTAGAGTTAGAAGGTATATATGGGATATGATAAGTGAGGTAAGTCATCATATTAGAAAACTTATTCATAGATCATAGGGTTATTTGGATATGGTAGTGTTTAAATTATGATAAGAAGATGTCATCTAATTATTTGTACTAGTTAAAAACATCATTCTTATAATGGTAAGAGCCATTGACTTGATTGACTAGGAGTTGAGAGTCACTAAAAATGTTGATTATTTTGACTCCCAAAGCTAATGTAGTTTGGAGGCTTATCACTAGGGCTTCGTACTCAGCCATATTATTGGTACATTCAAAGTCTAGCTTAAAGGATAATGAATGAGGTTCACCATCAAGTGGAATAAGGATGCTACCAACTCTCCAACGACATTGACATTTTGACCCATCAAAGAACATGGCCACTTGATAGGTGAAGTATACCTAAGAGAGGGTCACAATAGACTCCTTGGGAAACTCAAGAGTACGAGGTTGATCATCTACTAAGGGTGCTTTAGATAACTGGTTGGTAATGGCTTACACTTTATCAGACTTATAATTAAGAAACTCAAGGTCAAACTCAACTAAAATCATGATCCATTTGGCCATATGTTAGTTTTAATATGGCTTGGAGTGCATATACTTGAGTGGGTTAGTATTAGTTATGACATAGGTCTTATGATTGAGGAGGTAGTGGTGAAGTTTGGTGGCCATGAAGACAAATCTAGGAAAAGTTTCTTTGTATGGGTTTACCAAGTCTCATAATCTACAAGCATGTGGCTAATGTAATAGATGGATTTCTCTTTATGATGAGCATCCCGATGATCTAGCATTTCCCCTAAGGAGTGGCCGATGGTTTAAATATAAAGGTAAAAAGGGTTTATCTTACTTGGTAGAAATGAGGATAGGTGTGGAGAGAAGGTACTCTTTAAGTGAATCAAATGACTTTTGATAGTTATTGTTCTACTTAAAACATAAATCCTTATTTAGAAGGTGATGGAAGGGTTGGCATTGATTCGAGAGATAAGAGATAAAGTGATGAATGGATTACATATTTCTCTATAATCTATAGAGTTGATTTAGGTGGGTAGGAGGAGGCATGCCAATGATTGCTTTAATTTTGTCTAGATCAACTTCAATTCCTTGAAGGGAGATGATAAAGCCAAGTATCTTTCTTGATAATACCCCAAAAATACACTTCTTAGGTTTAAGGTAGACATGGTAATAGATGAGTCACTCAAATATAATATTAAAAATGGCCAAATGATCTTTATGACATTTGGATTTTACAAGAAGGTCATCAACATAGTCTTTTATGATTTTGTGAATAAGGTCATGGAAGATGTAGGTCATAACATATTGGTAGGTTACACCAAAGTTATTTAGTCAAAAAGGAATGACCCTATAGTATAAAGTTCCCCACAAGGTGATGAAAATACTTTTGTGTTGATCTTTAAGGATAATTAGGATCTTATTGTAAGCTAAGAATCCATCCATAAGAGATAACATATCATGGCTAGATATAAGATCAACTAGTTGGTCAATGCTTGGGAAAGGAAAGTCATAGTTTAGAAAAGCAAGGTTGAGGTCATGAAACTCCACAAAAATGTGTAATCCCCCTATGGATTTGGTGATAGGTACAATGTTGGAGATCCATTGGGGATAGTTAATGGATTGAATGAAATTCATGGATAGAAGATGTTGAAGCTATTATTTAAGGAGAATGGCTATGTGAGGGTGCATTTTTAAATTTTTTTACCTAACAGGCTTGGCATCATGGTTGGTGATTATGTTATGGGTAGAAATAGAGGGTTTAATTAATATAATTTTGTTGTAAGACCAAATAAATGTTATGTTGTGGTCTTATAGGAAGGAGGGGAAATCTTGAAGTTCCTCAGAGTTTAGAAATTGGCTAATTTTAATAATGTGTGGGTTATTAGGAGTTCCCAAGTTGATATCCATGGTGGATTTATTTAACATGGCTGAACCCTCAAGAGGAAAATATTTATGGATAAAGGAATTTTTTGCACTAAGATAAGTTATAATGGAATTATCATCTTGACACTATATGGTATTAATGGTAGGAGAGTCATCTCTTATCATCTTAGGATGGGTCAGAGGAATGTTTACAGTCTCACCATCCTTTTGATAATTCAAGGGTCTAAGGATGATCATGTTGATCAAAAAAATTATGGGGGGTGATGTCAATATCCTCAGCTATCGATGGTGGAGTGGATGGTGAGGATAGGTTTTCTTTGTCAATGACAGTAATAGGAGGTGGGTTGGTTGGTTGTTTAGGTGGCATAAAATTGAGGACATGTTTTTTGTGAGGTTTTTGGGTCTTGATTATGATAAACCTATGTGGTTCATCCTCATACTAAATTAGACCAAATCCCTTCCAATAACACCTATAAAGGTATGTCTAGGAAAACCCTAGTTTATCTAGATAAGAGAAATTAGAGGTGAATGGTCAAGGCGAAAATGAGGTGGTGGAAGTGTCAAGGAGTTTATCAAGTACCCCATATATGAAATTAGTTTTACAAGTTGATGGAAAAAAAGGAACAATGGTTTTTAATATTAGGTTCATAACTAAGTTTTTGTTCAAGGTTCCCATACTCTTGAGGAGTGGGAAAAGTGCCTAGTGTTAAAAGGTGATATTCCCCTAATAAAAGATGCAAGAATTTTGATTCAAAAGAGTCCATTATGGGAATTTGGGTGGAAGGAATGGATGAAATATTGGAGGCTTTGGTTATAGATGAAGATGGAGATATGTATTTTATCGGTGAAGGTTTGTTAAATGGGGGAAGGAGAACATTGTTGGGTTGGTACATCATGTTACATGATGTGAAAGGAATTAGGTCCACTTATATGATAAAAAATTGAAATTCATGTTCAGATTTAATGCATTGATGCAAGGTGGATGACACATAACCCATGTAATGGATCCAAGGGCATCCCAACAAAACATTATATTATAACTCACCTTATACTACATAGAAGAGATCAGGAAGTGTATGGGGTCCTAGACAAATGTAAAGGATTATAGTTCCTAAAGTCATGGTCATGGTATCATTGAATGATTAAATAACCATATATTTTTCTAACATAATGTTCTTATTTAATTTGAGCTGGTTGTATGCATGGGAGGATAGAATGTTGATATTAGCCAAACGTAACTTGCTTAATGTAGGTTTGGTTAATATGTGTAGTAATGAAGAGGGGAGGATCTAGGTTATTTGAATGGATGGAAGGTATTTATGAATCTTTAAAGGTAAAAACGTTGGAAAGTTGAATAACTCTAACAAAGGTTGCTAGAGGTTGTGGGTCTTCTAGTTGGACCTCTATGGATTGTAAAGCTTCTATCATTGCTTAGTGGTGATGGTGTGAGGTATTAATTAGTTCATATAAACTCATTTTTATCATCATTTAGTGAAGATATTTTATAACTACTCATTAGATTGATTCAGATAGATTGGAGTGAGAGGGTCCTAGATGGAAAATTTGGGTTTGGTTGAAGGTAAACGTGTTTGGTGTTAGCTAGGTAATTCAATGCTAGAAGAGGGATATGTCTATGGGATGTACACCTTTGATTTTCCCTTATCCTTTGGTTGGGTTTGTGATCGAGTGAAAACATGGATGGTATGGATTGGGAGGAGTCAAGATAGATGATTAATTCAATTTCTCTTCACTTTGAGGTGAGAGTGGGGGAGTAGGTAGATGTTGGTTGATAGATGTTGGTTCTTAGATCGGTGTCAAGATCATGAGAGGATCATTTGATAATAAATCATCATTATGATATAATCAATGGGATAATACTTGGATATCCTTATAGTTCTCATTATCATGTCTATTTATTTTATGGTATGAGCATAATAATTTGTCATTATACCAAGATAGTTTAGGACTATGTGGGTCAAATGGTCTAATAGGTGGCAAGGTTAAGCAAGATGCTTGAAATAGACTTTATAGGATGGTCGAGTAAGATTTGGGCAATGGTGGTAAAGTCATAAAGGTCTTAGGTCTATTAGTTGAGGTGGAATCCATTTTAGGAGTGGGCTTAGTGGTAGAGGTTTTGGGTAAATGAGCATTTGTGGTAGATGGTTTTGGCTTTGGTAGAGAAGTTGGTAGTTTGGGGTTAGATGGTTTTGAGGTAGACATTTGGGAGGTAAGAAATTTGTTTATAGAATTTTGGTAGGTAAGAGGTATGCTCATGGATGGTTCAATGAAAATAGGTTTGGTTGAAAGTAGGAGTGATGGAATAACCAAAAGTGGTGGTTGGGTTTTGATTGGAATGGCTTGTTTCCAAATTACGGTAGAGAGGTTAGGTCCCAAAATAGATGGTAAAGTGTATAGGGGAGGTAGATTTTTGGTTTTTGGGCTTCTAAGTGGTATTACCTTATTTCTTAGATTATCTTAGGGTTTGTTTGATAGGTTTAGTGGGATTAAATCCAACTTTACTGATGGGTGAGTAATTTTATGAGTAGGAAATATGCGAAGGTTCTTGGTGGGTTTAGAAATAATTGTATAAGATGATTTGGTACCTTTGGGTGATTTTGGTTTTGATGGTGATACTATAGTTTGATGGGTAGTAGTGTCTGATGATTGGGTTGTGGTGATAGTGGATTTGATAATGGAAAGGGTAGGTTTCTTTGATAAATAAGGCTCCTACTTGGTTCTATATGGGAGCCCAAATTATTGTTAAAAGGTGATTTGATCTAGGTTAGGGTCAGATATGAATTCTAAGTTTTCAACTAGTCTAGAGAAAGGTTTATAGATGGGTCTAAATCACCCATTAGTGTATTTAAAGGATATACCTAGGGATTGAGGGGGAGAAATGATTAAATCATCCTTTTCTTGATTAAAAGGCTCTAATATCTGGGAAGGTGACTCCTCAATGGGAGGTGGTTTATTCATTAGGAGTGCTTTCTAAAGGTAGAGTGAATTGTTGCATGATTGAACAAAAGGGAGAAAGGTAGTGCATGCCTCCTTTAATGTGCATATCAAAGGAGAGGTTGGTGGCTCTAATTCCTAAATAAGTGTAGTAGGAGAAGAGGTGATTTGGTCAATGGTTTCCTTAGTAATGAGTTCACTAAGAACCATATTGATAATATGGGCCTCATGATTATGAGAGGATTCTACTTTTTTTTTGTTGTTGGCCAAAGGAGTGTGGTTAGGAAATGGTTCTTTGAAGATGTCAAGTGATTGGTTTGGTGGTGCATTAGGGTTGTACAACACAAGTTATCTCTTATCAATGAGATCTTGGACAAAATTATTGAAGGTATTACACCTACTAACGTCATTTCGAATGACTCGATATAAGTCACACAGTTCATTCTACTTGTACCAACAAGATACAGGATAAGAGGAATAGAATTATTGTGGAGGTTTGATTAGGGGAAGTTATATGATATTGGCCTTTAATAAATTATCCAAGACTGAAGCATATAACTCTCCAAGTAGATTAAATTGATTTTAGGTGTTGTGGTTTGGGTTCCTAGTGTTTTGATTAGAGGAATTGAAAGAGTTAGATTGGTTGAGAATGGGTAGAGGGGTAGTCTTAAGGACAATTGCATTTATGGTTCCCTTTTTTTAGAGTTAGTGTAAAATTTATTATTTAGTTTGGAAGAGGGGGTCTCAATTGATTTGAAGGTTGAATTTTTAATTTTAAATTTCAACTTCCCCTAATCAATGGCTCTATTCTCCAGTTTTTGTGTGATTGTGAAAGCTTCATCAAAGGTCATGAGGCTTTGAAACTGTAAGGTAGAAGAAAGGTGTTTGGAAAAATCTTGAGAAAAGAGTTTAATTAGCTCAACTTGAGGCCAAGAGAAAGAGAGTTAGTTTATAAAACTTATTCAATTGGCTATGAAGTCAACAATGGGAAAAATCTTGAGCAAAGAGTTTAATTAGCTTGACTTGAGGCGAAGAGAAAGAGAGTTAGTTTATAAAACTTATTCAATGGGATATGAAGTCAACAATGGATTCATCATCAAATTACTAAATGAAGTAGAGATCAGTGATTGATACTTTATTAAAGATGTTTATGAAAACGTGTTCTAATAAAATCTAATCAAGTTGGGAGAAAGAAAAGAGGGAGTGATTCATAATATCATTATACCAATATAGTTTCAAACTTGATAGAGATATGGGGAGGGTACAAAGAAGGATAGAATAATAATAGACAATCATATATGATGAATGTTGGAATGCTCTCAAGTGTTGTTGAGGTTCCTCCTTACTCTAAAACATAAAAAACTTTAGAAGTTCCCATTGAGGAGGATATGGTCGAATGGGGATGGATGGGTGAATTGGTTCATTATAGATTTGGTCATATGAGAAAATATTATGAGCTCCAAAAATGGATGACTCTAAATTAGTCATTTTCTCAATTAACATTTTGATAAGGTCAGTTTGGTGTTGTACACACCCATATTTATAAGGTAGGTTATGTTGTGTTTGGGTAGGTGTAACATATGTATTGTTTATGGGGGGTTAAGAGGCTACCCCATGTTGGTATGTAGATATGGGTGGTTGGGATGATGCCACATATGAATATGTAGAGATAAGTGGTTGAGTTGAAGGTAGAGGTACATACCCTTGTGGTGAGGGGTGTATCTAAAGTTTGGTACAAATGGCACCTATTGAGAGATTAATGTAGGTTGGATAAGATGTATGGTTGGGTCAGTAGATAAAGGGCTAGTGGTAAATTTGGTACTAATGGGTGGAAAGGTGGAAGGTATGTGAACCACCAAGCTCTAAAATTGAGTGGATGTAGGTAGGTTAGAAATGAGAGGAATGGTGGTGACACTAGAAGAGGGTAATCCTATGGTAAGGGAAGTGTTGGAGCCCAAACATTGGGATATTTTTGTACTAAGAGGGTTGGTAGTTGGGGAAGAAGGTCTTTAGGTGTTGTTTGGTTGAGTGGGTTGGTTGTGGATGGTGTTATCGATAGGGTTATTAATAGAGGATGATGCCTTGGTGATTAAAGTTTGGGTGGATATGGTGCCAATAGAAGTGTCTCCCATAAGGTGGGATGGCATGCCATAAATCTAGTCAATAGGCGGAACCAAATCATGGATATAATGGGATATCGTGTTAAGGTAATGTTGGAAGGTAATGGGGTTATTATCCAAAAAGGTGGCAAAATCCACATCACCTTAGGCAATTGTGCAAGGGATGGTAGGAATTTCATAAATATGGGGAGAACTATCTACATCTAAGAAGTACCCCATGGATGAGGGAGAAGAGGAATATGGATGATTAGGAGGTGGGTCCTGATTTGCTTGATTTATTAGTCATTGCTTGTTAAAACCATATAGATATGGAAAGGAAGAAGACACAAGCAATCTCACAACTCGAACAAGGAGAAGACAAGAAAAAGTCAAGGAAATGAAACACATACTAAATAACATTAAATCCTAGGGTTATTTTTAGTCCCTCTTGTGGATTATGCCTTAATCTTTAAGAATTGTGTGACTCTAATTGGATTGTAGAGTGGGTACTAGAAAAGAAGTACAAAATGAATTTTTAATTTCATTTTATGAGCATAAATAAAAGAAGAAGAAACACCTAAATTCAATTATGAACCTAATAAAAGACTTAAGGGTCCCACCAAGTGTGCCAACATGTTCCATAGAAAATTTTACTATGTTATTTAGAAGAAAGATAAAAGAAACTTGAGAAGGGTATGTTTAGTGGAACCTAATATATTATGCATGTGTTGATCTAGATGATTGTAAATACTCATATTTGGCTTGAGAATAATGACCTATATATAATAAAGATCTAAAGAAATGGTTTGATTAGTTAGATAGTAGGTTGGATTGCCTAACAAGCTAGATATAATAAACATGAGCTTCCTTGGAGGTTGTCAATCCACACTTTTAAATAATTAAGTTCTGAAAGTGAAAAATAAAGTAATTGCATAAATAATAGAAGGTATTGAAATCAAATACAAGAAGTGATCGATAAATGAATAGTTAAATTTGACTAATTATAGCAATAAATAGATTGATATTAATTCCAAATGAATCAGGTGTGGCCCAAAAAATATAGGGAGGTTTTATGATCAGGTAAGGATCAAAAATTTGGGTTTGGTTGAGGTTTGTTGGGTAAAAATAACTTTCTATTTGTTTTTCACATAGTGACCATCAATTTTTGGGGTGACCATCAGTAGTTAGGGTGACTATTGGCAGTTACGGATAGACTATATACAGTCAAGATGAACATCAATGCTTACTATGGTTTTGGCTTGGTTCAAGAAATTAGTCTAATGAGGTTACAAAATGGAATTATAGAAAATGGGTTTGAGTCAGAGGTTGGTTACGAGAGAAACAAATCAGCTAATTACTATAAATAGATACTTAGCTTATTGATTTCTAGTCTGAAGATGGATGAAGGATCTATTGGTGAAGCTTGGAGTAATTTTGGTAGAGTAACAATACTTGGCTGTTGGCCAAAGGATGGAAGTTATTTAGATCTATATCACACTTGTTGGTTCATTGGTTTGCTGGAAGAATATTTGTAAAAGGATGAAATGATAAAAGAAGCTCTGATCCTAGATGCAAATGATGATGGATTGATTGATTGATCCTTATTTCATCTCCTCCTATATTTTTATAGTAAGGGAAGAGAGGTGAAATAATAGGTTAACAATAGGTTCAATAAGTAATTTAAATTTAGCTTTTTCACACATTATCTTGAACACAAATTTAAAAAGCTAAATATTAAAAAGTAAGCTAAAGTTTGACTAGATTTGACTATTTAGGTGGTTAGAACCTAACTGTCGATGGTCAAGCCTAACCGTTGGTAGTTAGGGTCACCATCAGTGATCGAGTGTAAGTTTAAGTTTGGTCAAGGGTCTATTAGTTAGTCAATTTAGCTAGTCTACTAACATGACCTATGTTTGTAGTTAAAAGGTTGTGGAATAGTTTTTAGGGGATTATGAAGTAGTCTAGGGGTTATTTCAACATTTAGAACTACCATGTGTGGATTTATAGTGTCTCAAATATGGTACTTAAAAAATAAATTTTTATATTTAGTCATATGAGCCTAGCTTCCATGCATTCATAGTTCTCAGATTTAGTGGGGGCATGAATTGAAATAATGTTCTCCAAACCTATTTAATATTCAACATCTCTAATTTGCATTAGGGGCATGTTTTGGAGACATGTCCTCCACATTGGTACTTATGTTATTTTTCATACTTTTTCATATATATTGGGGGCATTCTTTGGAATCATGTTCTCTGCACTTACACAATTATCCAAATTGGCAAAAGCATAGATTTATATGATTCAAATTAAAAGTTGTAGTAAAATTATATACATTGGTACTATTGTTATACATAATTTCATCATGATACATATACAAGGTGAAAATGATATCCAAAATTTGCCTAATATTAGAAAATCTAAATCCATTTCAGATTATAAAACTCTGTTATGGAATGTTATCATATCATAGCCTTCTGTGTAGCAATACCCCATAGAATTTTGTATAATTATATTGAGGAAATATATTATATTAGTTTTATTCACCTTTTAATATGGTTAAGGTGATAAAATCACTTAATATTTCCAAGTTTTCAGGTTGGAATTGATCATCTAACCTCACTAGGTTATAAATATCATTAGTTTTCTCAATTTAGCTAACATAAACTACCAAGTGACAACTCACTTTTATTCAAAAGTTAGGGCATGTTCCTTCAAATTAATATCTCTCTTTATCTCTCTATCTATCTATCTATCTATCTATCTATCTATCTATCTATCTATCTATCTATCTATCTATCTATCTATCTATCTATCTATCTATCTATCTATCTATTTCCTTGTATATATGCACTTTAAATATTTATCTATATTTGTCCTAATATCATTTTTAGAGACTTATAATGATACATATTTTTCAAAATAATTTTCTAATAGGCAAGGTGGTTACATCAACACAAATGTGTACTCCTAAAACTTTCTATTTCAAGAAATTTCAATCCAGATTGTATGCACTAATTTTATACTATAACATGCTCTTAGTTATAGGTTAGTCGTCAGTAAATCACTCAATTTCGGCACACACAAATACAACGTGTATACACACATAGGTACACATTCCTTTCATTTAAACTAGTAATTTAATTACTATGTTAAGGGGGTTGTAAATTTAGATTATATTTTAGGATTATATAACACCTTAGTCTTATACACTTTTCAAACTTAGACTATGGTTATTCCTCATAGTTTTTTACCTTTCCTACTTCCACAAGTCTCACATCTACTCTACCTATATACCCCTTGGCCTATATCTCTTAGTCTAGCTTGTATTATGCTGATGACCTAGGTTATCTATCTTACATAGAATTCTTAAAATGTACTTATCTTCCATCTCTGCATGGTTTGAGCCTATAATTACTCTCTTACACCATGGATACTAAAATTCATAATATATAATAACATTGACTTATTTTCCTATCCTAAAATAACTATCCAAAGTCCTAAAGTAATCTGATTTCCAAATTAAATGTATCCTAATGGTCATATTAAGTGATTTAATGTGATTTTTTACTCCATAGGGATTGATATAAATACAATACCAACCATCATTCATTCTTCACCTATAAAAAGATAAAATAAACCAAGGCACATATCAAAATCACTCTATCAACCATTATATTACACAAAACTTATCTATTTGCATACAAATTATAGGTAAAACACATATAAAGGTCTAAATTACAAAAGGAAAATCCCCAAAGACTAATTTACCAAGTTACAAGATAGGTCACTATTGTACTTAATTTACACGTATTGTATGACTAAAAAATACCCAACATGCAAGAGAGAACTACATGAATCTAAGACCCTATTATTGAGTATTAGATATGTAGGATGCCTCCTTTTAGAACAATGTTATTGGTGTTAGCTTAACACCATGTGACCACCAACCCATTTTCACCAAGGCCATAACGAAGATGGAAATCTATGGTTTCACCATTTCACAAGGAGTGATAATCCATGAGTGAGATCTAAATGCACTAGAGTAAAGGTTAATAAAAACAAATTATCATCCATGTGGTTACATCTTTATTCGTAAAATATTCTATATAGAACACTAGCATCAAACCCAAATAATAACGTTGACTAAACTATTGTAAGTTGACATTACTATCTAGAGGGCTAGAGTTGTCAAATATAGAATTTGATGATTTTTTTATAATATCCTTCCAACCATATTTTAGCTTGTTCCATATACATAATTTAATTAACTTCATAACAAAATAATTAATTCACTTATTTGTCATTTCTATATTTATCATAGTTATTTTATTCCATATGTAGAATATATCAATATAATATATTTAGTGTATGTTTATATGTTATTTTATTATCCAATTCACCTATTATAGATCTTATTATCATCCTTGTGCCATTTCATTTCTATAAACCCCTTTGATAATCTAGATAACCCCAATCTAGATCAATTTTAGTGTTAAAAAAATTATGTATTTGAATCATCTAACTCTGAATTGTGGTCACTTTGAAACTTTATAAGTGTAGAGAACATGCCCCTACTATAATATGAAATTGAAACTAGTGTAAGTGTGAAAACAATGGTTATAAAACATTCCCCCACTATTATATGAATTTAAGAACATGTGTAAGTGCCAATTTGGAGGACATATTTCCAAAACCTGCCCCCACTATAATTTGGGTATGTTAAACACTAGATAAGTGTGGATAACATGTTTCTAAAACATACCCCAATTATAAATTAAATATGTGAAGTAAGGTTTAATTCATTCCTCCATGACATGTACCAATTGATATGACCCCTATTTTGAGGTGAGGGAAAGTATCAACTAGTAGTTACGTTATATACATAATATTTTCAAAATTTATCAATTACTAATGCTTTATCTCTTATATTAACCTATTGAGTATCAATATCTCTATATACATGACATAAGGGGTGCATTAGGAAAGGGGTGGGTAGACCATTGGGGCTTCACATGATTTGTATCCCTTTACTACCACTTTTTATCAATCTAACCTTCTCTAAAAAAACTCCCCTAAGCTTTACCTCCAATAGTCATTTTCTACCTTCATTAGCCCTTCCATAGCCTAAAAACCCTTTCCAACATTTTATAATATAATGTTGGCCCCATTGAATTTGTAATCTAATTGATAAAACTCATCTAGGGTCTACACCTACCCCTGGCTAACCTAGAAAAAGACCTAATTTGATTTTATCAATAATGAAAAGAGTTGATTGGGCTGACCCTATCGGCTAAACTTTTGAAAAGGTCTGGGGTTAGATTAATCTATATATAAACATTTATTTTTGTAATTATTAGAGAGATGGAAAGAGTTAATTATTAATTTCCACTTCTTTACAATTTGATCTTCTACCATTTTACTTAAGGAGTCATAGCTTACGGTTTCTACTTGGAGAAGAATCTTTTCTTATGGAAAAGTATTGGATGATTTGGCCTTTCTTAGTGATCCTTAAAAACCACAACAACCTCTTGAAAAGCACCTTTGGCAAAGGGAGATATTGGGTATTTATGATTTTATCTTCATGGTAAGTATCTATAACTTTTCTCCTCTCTATTAGTAGATAAAAACACAAGTAATGGCTTTTGAATATATTAATGTCCCCATGCATTAAGGTTTTACCTATACACAGATTAATTATGACTCTCTTGTGCATGTTTAATTTTATGTTTACTAAATCCTCATTTATGCCACAAGCTTTGGTGAGCACTAGATTAGACCTTACTTTTCTTTTATCATTTATTGAATAGTTTTTCTTTATTGGAGGTATTTTAACCCTCCCTAGTGATATTATTTTGTTATGATATCCCTTGGCTAGGTATAGCAAATCCATATTGGTCATGAATATGAATATATAATATATCAACAATTAGAAGTGTAAGTAGGATTTTTTTTTGAGATAGGATTGATTTATAGATTAGTTGTATTTCTCTTTGAATACATTCTAGTGAAATCAACATGAATCTAACCCTTGTATGTTCTATTTCATGCCATAATTTTTTTCATCATATTATATTTTTCTATTTTTATAGTACTATATTGAACTAGTTGGTATAGTTTTAACTTTTTGTGCATATTTTTAACACACAACCACTTCAAAATTACTCTATTATGTCTATGTAGGTCTTCAACAATTATAGGTTATGGGATCAAGTAGTTTGACACAATATTCTTCTTCAGGTATAGGTTAGCATAAATAGGTGGTGTCTATTATTTTATTATGTCAAAATATATGTCAATGAATATAGTTAATTAGTTTGACTCTATTAATTATCTCTTTGTTAGAATACAAGGTTTTGCAAACTTGGTCAAACTAGTCGACCTAGTTAGCAAAATTTAAAAGCATCATTTGAGCATCATAGCATAAAAATTTGAAATATAAAACATATTCAAGCTCACCAAGGTTCCTTTATTTTCTCTCTATGATTTGAGTTATTCCTTTAGTAATTTCATTCACAAATTTACAATCTATAAAATTTCAACCCCACAACTAAATAGGTCAACCTGGTCAGCTTAGTTCTTTAATTTATCTCCTATATAAGAGACATAGTTGAACTATTTGAATTTTTTATGAAAGACCTTGATTCTATAGAATAAAAATGACCTAGTTTAATCTATTCTATACTATTTGCATATATTTTCACTTCAACTAAATATATACTATTATCAATAAAGGAATTAACATCTATTTGTTAGTAATTAATTCACCTTTCCTTTTTAGTTGTTTACATGCTTAGAGTAAGTCACCTAGTTTAAATTGGTGGTTATTAAAATTACCATTTTAGTTAAAATATTTTACTCTTTTACATACACTACCAAATCACTTTACATTTAAAAATCATTAAACATTTATCTCCTCAATGTCTACCTACTTGGATTTCATCATCAAGGGGGAAGCTGACTTGGTTTTATAGCCAAGTATAAATACATGGTTGATGGTATATATTGGAAAATAACTTGACACCTTTATCATTGTGTGAATATGAATTGAGTGGGTAGGCCCAAATACCAAGCTAGTACCATTACCAATAAATACCCCTTTCATCCCAAATGTCTTAAAACAAGCATTCAATTTCTTTATAGTTCCTTATTTCATCCAATTTCCCTATCAAATTAAAATAAAACTTTCTTATAACTTAATAACACTTAAGATGAATAACTAGTTAGCATTTAATTTTTAATTTCTTCTTGATCTTTGATCATTGCGTGTTGTATTTCAAAACTTGCACTGGCTAGTGTTGGTGTAAGGTTTATGTTATGTTTTTCAATTGGATCAATGTGAAATTATCTTGTATCCAATTGAAAATTTTACAAGATATCCAATTGCTTTTGTTCTTATTTTCATTATTCCTTCAAATTATCTTGTAAAATTTTCCCCTATTTCATCACACACTCTCTTATACATTATTTTGTACCTTCCTACCTATAATACATAGTCAACCTAAAATACCATGTATTCTTATCTCTCTGTTATGTTCCTTGTTTAGTACTCCACTATTAACCCATATGATTATGTATTCTCTTCAACCTATGTATAATTAGTACTCTATTAACCTAGTTAATTTTTTACCTATTGGCTAACTCTATTTCTTGTCTAGCTAACTTTGTTCCTTGTTTGGCTGACTATGTTCATTACCTATCTAACTTTGTCCCTACTTTTCCTTCTTCCTTCCTAATATCTATTTTTTAAATAAAACATCATGAAATCCAATATTAGAATATTCTTGGACAACCTAAATTCATTTAGACACTATATGGGGTTATTTTTTCTTCTTTTCTTCACCTCCTAAGAGAATCCTCACTCTTGGAGTACTTCTCCTCCCTCAAATTTATATTGCAACATGGTTCAAATCATGCCCCAAGATTACATTGGTGGATCATATCTTTTATATAGATATTAATACAATTTCCATCTTCAAATATTTCATCACAATGTGGGGGAAACTGACACAAGTCTATCCAATAACCCCATAGGAAATACAATACCTAAAAACCCTCCCCGTAATACCAATTTAGGTAGTCCTCCTATAAACACTAACCCACCAATTGATACAACCCAAATTATTGCATAGTTAGTGAAACAAATGAACATAATGGAAATATCTAACACCTCACAAATGATGTAATGACAACATCATTTGATCAATATGGATAATCAACCTCATGTTCTTCTCCCTCAAAATAATCAAAATTTTTATTCCTCCCCCTCTTAGATATGCCATGGGTAATGTCATCCCTCAACCTATCATGAATAATAGGATGCTCCAAAATAATCAAAATGAGCCTTTATCCCCTTTCATTATTTATATTGATATTAGTAACACATCTCTAACTATTAAATATCATGGGACTAAAGACCCTACATCTTTTTTTAAGTCACTCAAAAATATTTTTAAGGATTGTATCTAAACTAATACTTTCACCATAACTAAAATTTTAGTTAAAAATATCATTGGTGATGCATTTCAATGGTACAATAAACTTCACCATTATTTTATATGGAAACTTGAGGATTTATTCAATCCTCTATTTAAAGAGTTTCAACAAAATTATCTCCCCAAAAATTGCCTTAGCCATTTTATCAATGCTAATAAATATCCCAATGAATGAACTCATGATTTTATCAAGAGATTGAAATATTTGTCTCATGAGGTATATCATAACATGACCAATGATAATTTATTTAAACTCTTTATAACCACATTAAATCCTTTACTTTAGTATAAGGTTTGAAATTTTGATCCTCAAACACTTAATGAAGTTATTGACCAATCCAAGTGTCAAGACATCTTAATGGAACATTTTGAACCTAATACCAAAGTCAAAAAATGATCTTTTCAGGGTTCCACTAATGTGATAACTATAAATCCTCCTAAAACTAAAATAGGATTTACCAAAGCTAACAATCACCCATATTCTCACACACCATTAAATATAAAGCAAATGAAACAAATTTTAGTGCCCTCTAAACCATTTATTTATCCCAATAGTCATCATAAATGGTATGACCCTAATCAATTTTGTTGGTTCCACACTAACATTTGTCACTCACATGAAAGAAATAGAGGGCTCATAATTTTTTTATCTCCCTTATGTTTGGTGATTCATTCAATCATGAAGCCATGATTCAACTCCATAATCAAGATTAAATTACCACTTCTCAAAAATGAAAGGCTTCCAAATATTCTGCTTTTAACAACCAAAAAACTTTTTTCACATCTAACACTAAGCAAGCCAATAAGGATGTTTTGTCCATTGAAATTGACTACGACTAATATTATAATAATTCTCAATATGTCAATAGGGCTATGGTTAATTATTGGCATAAAATAATTAACAAAGATCCTTTCACTAAACCTAATAAACCTTATTTAGAACATCAATTCCTTAAATATTAAACAACTAATCACCTAGATTTAGAATCTAATGAGGAAACATTTCCTCTTTTCAAACCCCTAACCATTTCTCTTCCTCCTAAATCTATTTTACCATTTAAGCCTCATGTCAATTTTTATTATAAAACCCATTGGAATTTACTAGAATAAATCAACTCCATACCTTGTAAAATTAATCTTATGGAGATAGTTTGCACCTCTCATTATCATCACAAGTTCTTCATGTAATAAATTGAAGAGACATATATAGAAGATGAAATATATTTTCATGAGCATCAACCAATTAAAGTACATACCATTTAATCCACATTTCTTTCTTCTAAACCCTCCATAGAGTTCCTTGAATAATCCATGATTAACAATGATATCCTATTTTGATTCAATGATCCACCCATATTCATTAAAATAGCCATTAATACCATCATGATTCATAAAGTATTGGTATGCAAAGGGTTTGGTATTAATGTGACATCTTTATGGCTCCTTAAACAAGTTGGATATAATCAATATCATCTCAAACAAACTTGATTGACATGTTGTGGGTTTGACAAAACTAATCAAAATTGAATTGGTTATATCTAGAGCCATCTTATGATTAGACCTAAGATCATCTAAACTAAGATCATGGTGTTTGATTTACCCTTATCTTACAACATAATTATATGACACCCTTGGTCATAGAATGAGGGATATTACCTCTTTTGGTAGCCAATGTATCAGATAAATTTATAATGATAAAAAGTATAAACATGAGGCCAATCCCAACCCTTGGAGTATTTAGTTTCCAAATCCTAAATCTCAATATCAAATTCCCATAATTCAGAAAATCAACAATGATCTCCTACTTGAATTCATCAACATGAATCTAGATTTACATGTCACTCTTTATTATTAAGATGATAATGAGCCTACTTATTTCAAAAATACTTGTAACACTACTAAGATACCTTATTACATCTTTGAGTGGATTCCTCATTATTTATTGCCTTTTGATCGCACCATCCCTCTCATCAATGAGATCACTGATTCCCCCCTCTATGAAATGCTTATGAATCCTCTTACACAAAAAATGACTTCATGTGCAAAGATTATGGAGTGGATAATCTATTCCAAGATACTTTAATCATGTCTCCACATAAATTTAGTGATCTAGGTATCTCTCCTTTTGAAGTTCCTCCCTAATCTCAAGCATATACAATTTATTGAACATATGATGATAATTCCATCATGTCCTAAGATCAATCAAGAGACTTGGATGTTAAACATTATCAAAAAACTCTAGATCAAATGCATGATTTCAACCATGATGTTCATACCATTTCTACTAATTTTGAATTAGCACCTAAAGGTCATGTACCTCTTGCTAATTTTCCACTTATTAATACTCCTTAGGTGGTAAAATAAATCTTACCTTCTACACCTATATAAATTGTTACATCTTATAATATTCTTACCAAAATAATTATTATTTATAATCTTCCTCTCATCAACAATAATAGAAATAAACCAATCACACTAGATCAACTTTATTCCCCTACAACACCTACTCCTGATATTACATTAGATGTCAAGGCCATAGATGTATATCAAATACATTCTAAATATGATCACCATGGTAAAAAAATTATTTATTTCAAATTATATGTCAATTATTATGTTCATCTTCCCACTTTAGCTATTGATGAAACCACTCTTCAATAACATCATGCCCAAGAACCTTAACTCCCTCAGTAAAATCATAAACTGGGGAATTTTAATAAAAAATCTCCTCATTTCAATAACTTCATCACTAAAATTGATACTAAAATAGATCCCATTTCTTCTCTACTAATGCACCATATCATTTCTAAGATATAAATTCTATATTTTTTGAAGAAACTACTAGAATCAAATATGGTACCCCCATCATGCCCTTGACCAATCACAATCTCTCAAGAACATGGAATAACCAAGAATGATAACTTTAGCCTATTATTTGATAAATAGTGTGATATTTTCACTTGGTATTACAAGGACATGTCCAATCCTAGCATCATGGTGCATAATATCATAACCTATCCTGATACCAGACCTATGTGACAAAAGCATCAAACATTTCCACCTGAAGTATCTACTTTATGCCATAAATAAATCATTATACTTTTTGATGCCAAATTTATTAATCCTATGGACTACTTAGAATGGGTCTCAAATATTATCTATATTCAAAATAAAGTCACCATGGTCATTCAAATTTGCATCAATTTTCACAACCTCAATCTTGCTTATCCTAAATATAACTTCCCTTTACCTTCCATAGATACCATCATCAATTCCACTATTGGATATGGAATTTTGTCCCTAATAGATGGTTTCTTGAGTTATAATCTAAATGGGATTTCCCCTAAAGATAAACATAAGAAAACTTTCACCATGAAATGGGCCACCTTTTTTTATGTTAAAATTCCCTTTGGCCTAAAAAATGATGGAGCTACCTATCAACAAGCCATGACCCACATTTTCCATTACCTTATCCATAAGATTATGGAAACCTATGTGGATGAATTCATTTAAAAGTTTAAAATCCACAAGAATCATATTTTTTATCTTTCTATTATCTTTGATTACCTCATCAAATACAAAGTTAGACTAAATCCCAATAAATATGTCTTCAACATCACATCTAGAAAATTAGTAGGATTATTAGTCTCTTTTCATGGCATTGATGTTGATCCCACCATGATAAACACTATTGTTAGCATACCTATCCCTCGTTACATTCCAAATATTCATATTTATCTTAGAAAACTCAAGGAAATAATATGATTTGTCCCTAAAATGGCTTATCGCATCTATTCTATTAATTCTCTTTTAAATAAAGGTAATGCACTTGAATGAATGGATCCTTGTCAAAAAGAATTTGATAATATGAAAGAATATTTACTTCACCCACCCACCCTTCATCCAACTTATAATGATCATCATTTTATATTATATACTTATTCCATGACCATATAAATTGGGGTAATGCTTTCCCAACAGGATGACACTAGAAGAAAATATGCCATCTATTATATCAATCAAGGCCTCATCAATTATGAAAAAAATTATACAAAAGTATAACATGATTGCCTCAACATATATTTTGTAGATGAAATGTTTTGACATTATATGCTTTATCAAAAAACTTACGTTATCATTCATTCTAATGCACTCCATCACTTCTTATCCAAAGCCTTTCTTCCCAAAGATAGAATGGGCAAGTGGATGGTGCTTCTCTTAGAATTTGATCTCTACATTATTATGTAAAAATCTATTAAATGACAAATCATTGCTGATAAACTTATAAACACTCCTATACAATTTACTGACCACATTCAATATCATATTCTTGATGATAATATCCTCTATATTGAAGGTCTTAATTAGGCCATATCTCTTAAAGATTACTTACATAATTTCACTACTTATCTTAAACCAAGTAATCTAGAAGAGTCCTCTATCCTTCCTAATACTACTAAATCTAGATTAGTCACTGAATAAATTCTTGAAATTAATGTCAATTTACATGAATATACTTGAATCCTTCATTTTTATGGTGCCAAATGCCTTCAAAGAATTTGGGCTGATTCTATCTATTGACAATATTGACCTCATAGGTCAAAATATCACCCATATCACTTGAAAATTTTCTTGACATGTTTTTGGCCTTATTGATTATTATGTTGTTCTTGTAATGTCCTTGAAATGGTCATATAAAACCTTGATTATCATAGTTGAAGGTAAATTTGATGAGTTTAAGGGTTTTTTATCATCATGGTCATGTGCTTGTCTAGCCATCACTTGACCTATTTCTAGTTATTTCAAGAGATTAAAGGAGTCTAAAACATCTTAGTAGGCCTCATTCCTTGTGATAATGTCATGCCATGATTAATAATTAATCAAACTAGTTGGTGATATATTTGACTAACTTCATGACCTAATTGACTACACTTTGGGTCACTTTAGGGCTTCTAAATTAGGTTTTGCATGTTAATGGTACTATAATATCATAATAATTACATTGTGTACCTATTTAGGTATGAAAATATCTAATAAATGACTTTTAAAATATTTTCATAAAGTTTATCAAATGATTATAGCATTTTAGTACCAAAAAGGCCTATTTTGAGGTTGTCCATACATTTCTTCAAGGTATAATTAACCTTAATTAATTCTAAAGACCTTATTTATTCATGACAAGGTAAAATCCATGGTTTGAAAGGGTTTTAGGTGTAAAAAATAATAAAATTAACTTATCTCTTAGATCAAATTCCTTTGAAGCTCTAAGAAGGCCATTATTTTTTGTTTAGTAGAGGTAGGAGAGAGACATTCAGATCTAAATATCTTTGGAAATGATAAATACGCTAATTAAATTCAATTTAGTGGTATTTTTTTATATTCATCCCATAATATTTATGAATAATCACTAGGAGTGCAAGGGGATCATTATGTCCTAGTCATCGAAATAGGGTCCAAGTTTGTCTCTGTTTCTTTACTTCAGAGATTGATAGAGAAAAAAAGGTTATTGTAGGATGTTTTTAGGGTTAACTAGGACTTTTTTCATGATTTGACTCATCAACTACTTTACCTTGATGAGATGTCTTTTGATAAGAAACAAGTTGCATATCTTGATTTTTAGGGATAATAGTTTTCAATCATTTTTTATATATAGTTAAATTTATTCATTTACAAGATTTTTCATGTTAATATTTCATTTAAAATACACCTCTTTCATCTAAGGAAAATTTTAAAGTGCATTCATCTTGAAGAGGGTCTTTCTTGAGGTAGCTTGAATTTGATGGGGCCTTCCATAAGGTACAAATGAAGTTCTAATAAGATTTTAAGTGTGTGAAAGTATCTAAATCAACTTAACATGATCTTGAATGATTTTTAAAAGATAATAAAGTTTAACCTTACCTTGGGACGAAATTATATATAAATTCTTAAGACCATGCTATCTTAAAAGCTTAAAATCTCTCTTGTAGGACTAATGAGCAACCTAGAAGGACATAATGTAAAATGATAGGAGTTATGAAGAGTCATGAAGATGAAGAAGTTTGTTTTTAGATTATTCAATATTATTATTTCTCATAAGAGTATTCAATATGATAAATGACACTATAAGAATAAAATATCTCTTTGGATCCTCAAATGCTTAAATAACATAGTCAAGACTATGTATAACTATATTTCTAACTTGTAAGACCTATGGAAGAGTATGTGCTCCTTATAAATGTGTAATGAAGTGTTGGATGAATAGTTATGGATACTTTACCAAGCATAAAATTATGATAATGAGCTTAAGGTCACCTAGGTACATAAAAATCATACAATAAAACCTCCTTTAAACCCTATTTAATAGAAATCAAGGTATTTTAGCATTTTTAAAAGTAACATAAAAAGTTGATTTCCAGGTTGTATACACCTAAAATTTCTTTCTCCATTGAATTTGACTAATATTCATATTATTAAACACTAATTATGCTTAACCTATTTTATTCTGCTAATTTTATCTTATTTCTAACCATAAATGTAATATCCCCTTCCATTAATCTACATTCACTAACCTTACCCAGCCCCATTATTTCATTAATTCCTATTAAATCTCCCATTATCCTAATCTAATCATATTTATCTATCATATGGGAATTTAAAACTCCCATAACCCCACCTACCCACCTATTAACCTACACCCTAGCCTTTCCTACATCCCTATGTCTTTAATCCTCACCTAATCCCCCATATAACCCCCACTTAATCCTCCATTATCTCAAAGATAATGGATAAGTCTCTAGAATTGGAGACTTCCCTCCAAGTCTCTAAAAACCTCCAATTCTAGAGGTTTATAAAGGAATTTAGTATTTTTGGATTATCTAAAACATTGATCTCATCTTTCCAAATTCAAATTACAATCATTGATTTTCCCTCCTAAAATCTATATAATCAGCCTCTACCTCCCCACCCTCAAACCAATTAAGAAGCCCATACCAAAACCATGCAAAAACGATTCTAGAAATCTTACAACAAAATCCATATCCAAACATCTATTGAATCCTCCATCAAAAATCCAAAATCAAGCTATCATAGTGTCAATTTGAGACTAATCATCCACTTTCAAATCCTATAATGAGGTAACATATAACAAGGGATTTGGTAAGCTTTTCTATCATCCTAGTTTGTTTTGTAAATCCTTCCTATTAGGTACTTTGCATTTTGAGTTGGATTTACCTTGTTTAAATTCATATAGAGTTCAAAATCCTAATACATAATGATGACAACAATGGGATGTGGAAAATCTCCTGTTTAAATTGACATTTTTGCTTCGAAAGTGTTTTCTTGAATTTTTAGGTTAAATTGAAGGAGAAATTGACATCTCTAGGTTTTTATTTGTCACAATATTGTATTTTTCTACTTGTTAACAATAATTTGTGCTTTCAATTAAGGTTGGATTGAATTATTATTTGTTAATACTATGTTTTAGTGATCTGATCTGCTATATTAGATCTAATAATAATAATAATAATAATAATAATAATAATAATAATAATAATAATAATAATAATAATAATAATAATAATAATAATAATAATAATAATAATAATAATAATAATAATAATAATAATAATATATTTTTATAGAGTGGATTTTAATCTAATACCATGCCTTTGCTTAGTGGGTTATACATAAATCAAACATTTACATTCTATATTATATAGGGTTAGTGATAATGGTTTTGGGATTTTCCATCATGTCTACAAAACCTCAACTCTCTTGATAGCTGATCCTTAAAATTTTAAGACTAATTCATGGGTTTATGATTTCAGTAAGTGCTTAGTGTCAGGAATCTAGAACAACAAACATGCTCTGACTCAACTCGTTAGGATCTTGCTCCTCAGATAGAGCACAGTATGATTACCAAATATATAAGCAATTGAATATGCGGAAATAACCAGAAACACAAGTAACTAGAATTCACCAATAGCACAGAATATGAGAGACAATACACTATCTTGTATTAACACTATACAGAAAAGAATACATCAAAGAGCCGCCACACTCTTTCACCTTATAGAGATTCGCTACACCTCAAGTGTACAGTAATTCTTCTCACACACTCTCCTACACAAAAACGGTCCCAACAACCAACTCACACACAGAATTGGTGTTCACCTCACCAACCAGTCAGTAATAACCCTATCGGTACATCAAGCACTCTATAGCACTTCAAGCTGATCTCTCATGAACCTGCAACCTGTAATTCAAAGATCAAACTTACATGTAGATCTCCAATGAGCTTGCAATAACCTGCAACTCATAGATCTTACAACTAGAAGGAACTCTTCCTTTCTATCTCATGCCTTTAACAATACATGCCAATGGGTCTATAAATAG
Source organism: Torreya grandis (assembly GCA_037957365.1). NCBI lineage: Eukaryota > Viridiplantae > Streptophyta > Pinopsida > Cupressales > Taxaceae > Torreya > Torreya grandis. Next base: position 560,583 of record JARHVA010002413.1, read on the forward strand.
ATCCCTAACTCAAACAATAACTTAGACTCTTAATTTAGACAATTATCCTCGCAACCCAAGACTCTGGCTGGTCTTGACATGCAAACTCATCGTTCACTTAACTAACTGTCCATGAAACGAACACTTCGGGAACACACAGGCGACCGACGCCGGTCCCTGCTGGTCTGGTTCTGTCGACGTCGGCCGACTTCCTGCCGTCACCGGTTGCATTCTGCACTGGACTCTACCGACGTCGGTCATGCTGCCGACGCCGGTTCCTGTAGAAATCAGCAACCATCTGTTCCTAGTTTGCAAAGGTTGAAGCTTTTAGCTCCACAACCTAACAATCTCCCACTTGGAGATAAACAGCTGTAACCTGTACCTGTACCTATACACCGTCTAGTTTGTTTCCTTGGCTTTGTATCCCTCCTCAAGATCACTCTTGAAGACCAACCACCACAAAATCTGTGGTGCAAAATCTGTCATCCAAATTACCTGCCACATCCGCATCTACAACCATGTAGAAAAAAGAACTTGACCCTGCATAGCATGTGCACCTGCTGCTGGTCCCACTGAACTGCCCTTCAGTATTACTCTCCCGGATTGACTCCAAACTTGTGACAACTCCCACTGCTTGGGAAAACTCAGGTTTAGTACATACCATGCACTCAACCTCACTATGTGAATTAAGACACTTGTTCTATGAACTGTCTAACCATCGGTGTGCTAACCGGTTTCACACAATCATCCTGAAACAAATTCAACAAGACCTCCATGTCTCTAGATCACACTCATGCCAAAGAATCTTGCTGCTCCCAGATTCTCCATGACAAACCCCTGAACTAGCTTTACCTTTAGTTCAGAAATACCTGTATATGTAACCCTGCAACAAGCACATCATACAAAAAATAGAATAGTGTAGCTAATACTATCCAACCTGGTAAAGAGAAACACAATGATCAAACCTCCATTGCCCTGCAGCTAATACAAGATCATATACCCTGATCTTCCATCTCACGTATCCATTTCCACTCTTCTTTATCCTCAACATCCATTCGTCTCTCAGTGCTTACTTCCAGCTGGCAACACTACCCAAAACACCTGTTTGGTTCTCCTCCAAGGAATCACATCCTCATCCATGCCAAGCTCCCACTATTTCCTGGATCTACCTATTCTGCTTCTTCAATAACTTCCTGGTCCTAAGCCATAAGTGAGCAATAAGTAGTGCAAAGAAGGGAAATGATGAATTTAAGAACTTACTTACACCTTCAGTCCTCCATATGGGCGCTTGAGACTCCATGACAACTAGCTGTCCACCCAAAATTCATCCCAGTAACCGATGCCAGTCACATCTCAGTCTACAGCCGACCGATGTCGGTTCCCTGTGACTGCCTCCTCGCCGACGTCGGTTTCCCCTGGCCGACGCCGATCTCTATCTGCCCCGAGTCACCGACGTCGGGCTGCACATAGCCGACGTCGGTCCCTGTCTGGACACCGACGCCGGTTTTCCTGCCGACGTCGGTCTTTGTGTTTTTCTTGTGAGACCTGACTTTTTCCCACGAGCTCTTTTTGGATCAAAACCTTGTCCAAATCACCCTTGCTCTGCTCAGAATTCCTCTGCACCTTGTGCTGAACTCTGTCTGTCACTTTCTCCTTGAAAACCAAGGCTTTCCCGTTCTTGTCACTAACATCGGATTCCTCAAGAAACCTTACCTTCTTCTTCTACATACAGAAACCACGATCCATGCCTTCCAAATCCGAAAGCATACTCTTTGACTTAAGAACCAGCATCTCCTTCTTATCTATGTGACCAAGCCTATCAAGCCACATCTCTGAATCTACAGCTGAAGTAGATAACCCAGAAAGAGAATCAGTAAAACAAGTAGATAGATAGAGCGTACCTACTTTCTTACCTCTAACTATAACAAGTGTACCCTTGGTAACCTTCCAAGAGTCCACTGAGAGAGTTACTGTGCAACCCTCTTCACCCAAACTTCTAACCGAAATCAGATTCCGCTTCAGAACTGGGACATGCATGACCTCCTTTAACACCCATGTGTCACCTGTCTGCAATTTTAGCGTCACTTTGCCTTTGCCAACAATCTGACAAGGCTTACCATCCCCTACACAAATTTCTCCAAAGTCTCCCTGGACATACTCATGAAAAAATTCTCTATGTGGAGATGCATGAAAAGAGGCACCAGAATCTAATACCCAAGATTCTACTTTATCCAAAGAACATACCAGAGCATCCTGTGCAACGTAGCCTACGACATCTGCTTCTTCTCCATGTTCTTCATGATGATCTTCACCTGATCTGCAATCTCTCTTTAAGTGCCCTTGCTTTCCACATTTCCAGCAGGTTATTCTGCCATACCTGGACTTGGATCTTTTGCCTGTCTTCGACCTTAATCTCCCACGCTCTGTCCTCTCTCTTGGCCTTCCTCTTCCTTCAACACTCAAAGCATTTCCAGATAATTCACCTGTGCTTTTCCTGCGTATCTCTTCATTCAAGATTACACTCACAACATCATCCACTTTTAAGACTTTTGAAGGAGACACAGTACTAGAAACTGCCATTACCAAACCTTCCCAACTTTCAGGTAATGAACACAAGATTAAGAGAGCTCTAAGTTCATCATCAAATACAATATTCACTAAACTTAACTGGTTTACCAAACCATGGAAATCACTAAGATGGCTATGAATAGATCCACCTTCCAACATTTTCAAATTAAATAAACGCTTCATAAGAAATACCTTGTTTGAAGCCGAGGGTTTTTCATATAAATTTGCCAAAGATTTCATCAACTCCATCGTTGTCTTACACTGTGATAAGCTGGAAATCACAGATGAATCAAGACTCAATCTAACAGATCCTAGAGCCTTCCGATCAAGAACCTCCCATTCTTCATCTTTCATATTTGAGGGTTTGCTAGCAACCCCACCCAACGGTAAGTACAAATCTTTCTGATACAGATAGTCCTCAATCTGCATCCTCCATAATTGGTAGTTCTTGCCATTGAACTTTTCCATTCGTAGTTGACTGTTTTCTGCCATTGCTCAACTCCCACTCAAATAGAAACCCTGTGAGTAACCTGTAATCAAAAACACACTACCCAGATCTACACCAATCTGTTAGTATCCCAACCAAAAGCTCTGATACCACTTGTTGGTATCAAGCTCAAGAACCTACAACCAAGGCTCTGATACCACTTGTCAGGAATCTAGAACAACAAACATGCTCTGACTCAACTCGTTAGGATCTTGCTCCTCAGATAGAGCACAGTATGATTACCAAATATATAAGCAATTGAATATGCGGAAATAACCAGAAACACAAGTAACTAGAATTCACCAATAGCACAGAATATGAGAGACAATACACTATCTTGTATTAACACTATACAGAAAAGAATACATCAAAGAGCCGCCACACTCTTTCACCTTACAGAGATTCGCCACACCTCAAGTGTACAGTAATTCTTCTCACACACTCTCCTACACAAAAACGGTCCCAACAACCAACTCACACACAGAATTGGTGTTCACCTCACCAACCAGTCAGTAATAACCCTACCGGTACATCAAGCACTCTATAGCACTTCAAGCTGATCTCTCATGAACCTGCAACCTGCAATTCAAAGATCAAACTTACATGTAGATCTCCAATGAGCTTGCAACAACCTGCAACTCATAGATCTTACAACTAGAAGGAACTCTTCCTTTCTATCTCATGCCTTTAACAATACATGCCAATGGGTCTATAAATAGATCCCTAACTCAAACAATAACTTAGACTCTTAATTTAGACAATTATCCTCGCAACCCAAGACTCTGGCTGGTCTTGACATGCAAACTCATCGTTCACTTAACTAACTATCCGTGAAACGAACACTTCAAGAACACACAGGTGACCGACGCCGGTCCCTGCTGGTCTGGTTCTGCCGACGTCGGCCGACTTCCTGCCGTCGCTGGTTGCATTCTGCACTGGACTCTGCCGACGTCGGTCATGCTGCCGACACCGGTTCCTGTAGAACGCAGCAACCATCTGTTCCTAGTTTGCAAAGGTTGAAGCTTTTAGCTCCACAACCTAACACTTAGAAAATAGCAAATTTTTCCAAGCTTCAATATAAATACTTGTCGATGCCTATTAACTTAGTGGAATTTTTGTATATACAAAAGTCCTTTCATTTCTAATTAGATATTGGTTTTTGTGCCATTTTATTTTTTACAACTAATATTATTTTATGCAAGGTTATTAACATGTGTTAAGCTCACTATTATGTTTTTGGTTTTAGTTGTATGACTACCCCATAGGTCCAAATCACTATTTATATAGGTCTTAAAACTTTTGAGGTTATCTTGGCATGGTAGTGATCCCATTGATATATTATAGATAGAAAATTCTATCCTCTAGAAATTTTTCTAGCCTCTAGATAGTTCTTCTTGGCACCCAGGCCACACCTAGGCTACATAGATTGGAACAAATGCTTGATGGGCACACTTGGCAATGCCAATATTATCCATGTTCTGTAATGATTCAGCTAGAATGGTTTGATTGAAGGTAAGGTTTTATTTTATTGATAATATTGAAAACCTATTAAATATGTTGTAAGAACTTTATCTTGTCCATTATCAATTTTAATTACGTCAACTTCCTCCTATACAACTTCATTATTTTCAAACCATACTTTTGATCCAATCACAATATTCCCTTTGGTAAACATTATTGTAAGTCATTTCTCTATCCTTTGTATCCAATTTTATCTTCAATATATTACCACTTTAATCTATTTGAATATCATCTTCTACTCAAAATTCTAATTTTAACTAGATTAGAGACTATACCTTACAATTGTATACACAATAAACAATAAATAGATTACCCAAATAAAAAAAAATTGTGATACAATTTGGCTATAGATTTTAAATATTTTTTTCTTTCTCATCATGCCTTAATTTAGTCTCCATGGTTTCATATTGCCTTTTTGAACCAACTACAAGCAGCTATTTTCAACACTATTTTTAGGCTCCTCAATTTTGAACCTTGCATACCTGTAGTGCCTCTAAGAATTTATTGGACATTCTATAAATCTCTTGAATTTATTCCATTTCATTTTTGACACTAGAAGTGCCTATCTTGGACTGCACATTATTTTTAGGTGTCCATCCTAAGTTGGCTCATTTATTAGATAAATTAATTCCAAGGCTAGGATTAAGATTATGAAGAACCTTTGATCAAAGCTTTTAATAACTTTGAGATATCATTTTAGTTACCAAGATTGAAATATAAGAATATAGTGTTTTGTCCTTAGTCAAATGGTTAACTTTTAGATTCATGTTATAAGTATATTGTCTAGAAATTAAACCATTCTTTTTAATAATAGTTTAGTCTTAATTAGTTAATTTGGCATAGTCTCAACTAATGTTGATTTTTATATATACGGTATTAAAATGACATCAGACTCAATCAAAACACTAGGCTATTAAAATTGTATCTTTTTATTAATTATTGGTAGATTTCATTCTAACCAATTTTCAATTTTTTAGGAGATTCATTATTATATATACATACATACAACATCATTTTATGTTTATGTCCAAACAATTTATTTGTCCATCTATGTATCTCTATGTAGGGTGAGATAGGAGAATGACATCAAATTTATTTAATTAGCAATTGATCATTGTATTTTACAAGGTGAAATTTGAAATAAGATTAGGCAAATAAATGGCATCAACTGATTAATGATTTACCATTATCTTGTATTTTACATGGGATTTAGATATAAGATGTCCTTTCTTGTATATAGTTTTTGCTAATCCCTTTATTTTTTTTCATGTATGTGCTTTTATGTGCTTAGGGTAAGATCATCAGATGGTGGTCATGGTATTTATTTAAAATTTAACCATCCTAAAACCCATAAGTAATGGAATTATATTCATAATCATGGTTTTGTCATCTCAGTGCTACTTTGTCATTTTAAGTTAATTTTGTCTATTAAGGTAGACATTAATTAAAAATCACTTTTTAGTCTATAATTAATGAGATTCATTTTTAAAAAATAAAAATAAATAATCCTTGCATTCAAAAAACATAATTCAAAGCCTATTATTTTAATGCCTTTTATCAATAAATTCTTTTGAACACTTAAGATTCATTAATATAGAGTTTTAATAGATAGACTAAAATTATATCTCAAAAAGTGGTATATACCTTTTTCATTAATGATCTAAATCTAAGAGGATTTTCCTAGAAATACCCTTGTGATAAATAAATCAAACAATATTAAAATAATTTTAGACAAGTTTTTGTTTGACCAAGTTATTTATATATAGCTTATTTCTAATAATATGTACATATCTAATGTGTTTTAATTCTAGCATTTTGTTTATAAAATAGTGAAGGCATAATTTTTTTACCCTATTTCTTACAAAGGTGAATTTTTATAACACCTTCTTTTTCAAGTCATATTTTGAGTCTTACATTATTTTTTTCATATTACTTCTTTTAAGTTCTACCTAAACTACTAATCATATATTGGTAGGCTACCTGTCAAAGAATATATTTGGCATTTTAAAAAAAATGAAATTTGATTATCTATTTTATCTTATATATATCATATTATTGTGAAAAATCATTCCTTGTAATTTCTTGTGTGTGTGTGTGTGTGTGTCAACTTGATCATTTTATCATGATATTCACACATAGGTAATTAAAGTGGTTAATTAATCGTATCATGTGCTTACCTATTTATCAATCCCCCCTCTAATATAGCATGTGACATGGAATTGACACCCATGCATAGGCTTAATCTATAGGGGTTAGTGTAGTGGATTTCATCACCACACACTAACCAAACTCCATGTTCTAATAGAGTATAACAATCAGAGATAATTATTGTAAGGTTAAGTTATTAACCCCATATAGGTCATTTGTGAAGGGGAAGAGTTAACTCTCTAAACCAATCATTAAATATCACCCTATATGGACTTGGGCCCCAACGTACCTATGTATATCATGGATGCCCTTAAAAGCCTTGTACATATCTATCATAGGGAACACAGGCATCAGTGTCATCACCAAATTAGCCACTAAGAGCAAGTAGGGTTGAGAGGGTTCAATTGATACCATAATCGGTCACTAACATATAGCCTCACCTATGTATCCATTGAGTGGTGCATAAATTGGGTTACACACCCTTGAGTTTAATAATCATAGGTTGTGGATTTATTGCTTTGGTGTGTGTTGTGAAAAACCCATATTGTTTGTGATCTGAGTCAACCTTCACCTATCCATACCTATCTAAGAATTTTTCATAACCTACCTTTTATATTCCATCCTCATCATTCTATCACCTTGTACATCTCTATCCTATCATCCTTTTGTACATAATTTCTAATCATCCATACTTATCATCATCCCCTTGTACTTATTATTCTTGTATATCCTTTTTATCCTATCTCATTTCATCCTCATCTCATCCTAATATCCACTTAACATACTCCCATCTTACCTTATACATATTTGTATATCCTTGTCATTATCCCCATCACCATATTATCTTTATCCCTCCATAGTCTCACTATATCCAGTTATCTTTGGTCATCACTCCATCACTCACATATCATCTTTTATATCCTAATCATCATCACATTATACATAGTCTCATTATATATCATTTTGTCTTGGTAATATCCACTTGTCACCCATATATTGTCTTGTCTCATTATCCCACAACGTTGTCCCATTCCCCATTCTATCTTAATCATATTATAGTCTAACCATTCCCTCTCATCATTAGTTATCAGCCTATCCACTTACCTATCTTAGTACCTATTATTTATTTCCCATCTAAGCCACCCATCATTAGCCATGCACCTCCCCATCACCTATATCTTATCTTATACATCCATATCTAATCATCCTTTTTACCTATCACCTAGTACATCTTTGACATAATACCATTGTGCATCTTTTTATTGTCCTATCGTATCCTCCATTTTCACATTAACTTCATCTCATATTTAGTCATACCCTTATCACCTATATAGCCCAATCCATATTATGTCCTTACCCAGGTTTTTGTCATTAACTAATTATTTTCACCTTATAAATATCATTGTTCTCTTTTACATATACCCCCTCACCAATAGTCATCCATTCATCAATCATCACATTGTAAATCCTAGTCTCATACCCTTATACATAATTTGTTTTCTTTCACATCCTCTCAGTCATATCTTATCCTAATCCCACTTATTATTCATCAAACCCCTACCATAACCTAATATCATCTTATCTTATCATCCATATCCTACCCTAGGTCCATTCTATCCCTCATCATTTTCCTTGACCTTGTCTTTACTACCTACTTAATTTAACCAAATCATATCTTATCCTAACCTAGCCATATTCATACATTATAATTCATACCCTCATCCTTATAATAATATATTCTCATCATTACCCCCATCACCTCCTAATCCAACTATATATACCCCATCACCTCATTGTCTACATACCATAATCACCTTGTCTTGTACATCCTTATTTTAGTCACTCCATCTTGTACATATTTTGTTCCTATTATAAAACCTATTCTTACTCTCTAGTAGATAATTTATTCCATTATATATCCTATTAGTCCTATCTCATCATATCCCTACATATCATTTATCATATCATATCCCATCATTGATTCCCTAACCATCAATCATCCATCCTAATCATCATTCTATCCATCCTTATCTCATTATCACCTTATACATATCATATTTTTTATATTTTATCCCATTTTGTCTTAATTATATTCACCCATACACCTATCACCAACATCCTTATCATGTTATCCTCTTGCATATATCCTTTCATTTTGCACATCCTCATCATCATCCCCTTTTGTGTGTGTGTGTGCGTGATCTTGAATATCTTTGTCACCCTTTCCTTTTATATACTTTTCATTATCCCATTACCTATCATAGATTAGTTCGACATCATCATAAAGACCACCTCATCCATAATCAATCACACCTCACTTTGACCTTGCCTTATCCATCAATCACAACATAGCCTTGATCATTCCCATATCTTACATATTTGATCATAACCCATCACTTATCATAATCCAATATTGTATCACCATCCACATTCTATCCTAAGTCCACCTCATCCATAGTCCTAATCATCCCCATACCATCTTGTCTCATTATCCCATCACCTTGTATATCCTTATTTTACCTTATTTTACATAATTCTGTAACTTATACATCCTTTTAATCACATCTTATCACTTGACCCATACATATGTCATTACTCATCCCCTAATCACATCCTAATCATACATCATCATCTGTATCTATTCTTAAATCTATACCTAATCACTTATCTTGACCTTGCCTTCATCACTCCTCTAGTCATCACCTCATCTTATCCTAATTGGCTTATAGGTCACATATGGGTCTAAACCATCCATATTTCATTACCCCTTTATCATTTTATCATCACCTATCATCATACTTATCCTTATTCCATTATCCTAATCACATTCATCATTTAATCACCTATCATCCCATCTTGAGAAAAATTAGTCTAAGGTCTTGAGCTAGTCCTATCATCCTATAATCTTATCCACCTATCATCCTATCATCTTATCACCATCCTATCATCCTAATCCACTTGGTCAAATCTCATATCATAATCAATAGATTTTTAGTGTCTTGTCACTTTGTTGGCCTCAATATATCAAACTTTTCAACTATAAATCATCCCTAGTCCAATAATCTTTCCTTATTCATATCTATCACCCATCATATCATCCTCTTGAGATTTTGAATTTAGTCACCCATCAAAATCCCTCAATCTTTTTTCTAGCTTGAAAACTAGGCATTCTTGATCAGTTATTACCACCTATTGTACTATTGATATGAAATTTGATCATAATATTTAATCCATTATAATCTCTCATCCACATCATCAATTTTCATCCTATCTTGGTAATTTTTATCTATTTTGTTCAATAATCCCATCTAATCCTTATCCTACTTCCTTAACCATCCATCATACATCAACCATCACCATATCACTAGACCCTACCTTGATTGACAAATACATACATGACAATAAGGATGAGATATTTTTGTGACTCACTATGATGGGTGTACCACTTATATAAGGTGTTAATACCCTTCAACTCATTATACCTCCCATCCAAGCCTTGTCATGTGAATCCTATACCGATCCTCCATTTTTTAGCCATAAACCACCATGTACCAATTCCCATACTAGAAAATGGAATCCAATGTTGGTTACCTCAAATCCATCCACCCAGTCATATCCAAAACCATTTGATCATAAGTCAAATGCTTCCATAGCTAGGTCACAACATGAAGCGGGTCCTTATACTCCCCTTCCTATATCATTGGAATCCATTTTCAAACAACTTATCACCACTCACATGATGGTCTATCCACCCATCCAACATCTTGATCCCACTAAGCCAAAGCCCTTTTGGTATAAAGATAACCAATATTTATCATATCACCAAACTTAGGGGAATAAAATTAATTGATGCTAACCTTTCCAAGATTTTATCTAAGACCTCATTGATCATGGTGATATAGTAATGAATGACAAAATAAATGCATCCACATCCCTGGGTGAACAAAATGAGGAATGCCAAGATTCCATTCTCAATTGTGATCAATCCCATCCCTCTTCAAACCAGGATCAAGGCACCAATCTAATCTCTGATAAATCCTTTATAATAGCCAAGTCCATTCTCCAAGAACCTAGTCCACCATCTCTCATGAATCCTTCCATGGCACTTTCTTTAAATCCACCATTCATCCCTAATCTCCCTCTCACCCATCACATCAAATACCCCATGATGAGAGGTTAATTATGAACAAGAACTTTCCTACTGACAGTGTTATATCTTGTGCATCAGAGTCAACTTCAAAGTTAGTATCTAAAGTCTTATCTTCCATAGGATCATGTTTAACACCTATATCCAAATCACATTCCTCATCAAACATGTCATCCATTATTAATGTTGATAATGATTGTCTTTTGGAGGATACCTATTATCCAAATACCTCTATTTCATTACCAGGTATATATTTTGTTCCCATTCTAGATGATGATTTCAAAAATGATTTATTGTAAGATTTATCTATCAAAGATTATTACAGTGAGTATGATCCTCCTCTAGATACATATAATATAGCTAGTCCTAGTGATCATTTTTATATTCTTGAGGATATTTTATTTGATGTCAAAATTAGGTCTCTTAGGAACCTATAAAAATACTATGCTCTCCCATCACCACTCATTGACCTCATCATGCCCTCACCACCACCTTCCTCCATCATAGATCCCTTTCTCCCCATCGATGATCACTTAATCACCTCCTGCTCTAAGGACAAACAAAAGCATGCATTTTTATACCCTTCCTTTAGAAATATAATGTGTGCCAAAAATGTAAAGGTCCAAGACCATATTTAAAAATTCATAAATTATAATCAATTAATATTTTATCTCATTAGTCAAAATTAAGAAGAATTAAATCATCAGCCTAATCCACAAGCATCTCTCCCTAATGAATCCCAATATAAGGCACTAGGGGACCATAAAAATCATCATAATATTCTAATTCAATAATCAATATCCTATGGTGAAGCCCAAAATTAGGCACTAAGGGGTAGTAAAAATGAAATATAGTTAAATGCTCAAAATCATATGGTCAATCATCCATCAAATAATTAGATCAGAGATGAACCACATCATCAAAATGTCTTGTATATCCTATAATATTTTATCACTTGGCACAAATCAAATGAAACATGTCCCACATCTCCATCGATGTATACTATTGCTAGTCCTAATCATGATCCCATAATTAATTTTGGTCCTAATCCTCCATCACTCATCATACCACCATATCTCAATCCTATCATCCATTTAAGACCCATACATAAAAAACAATCTCTAATTGAATCCATACCCCACATCATTTACCTAGATAGTATTATCTCTCCTAGGGGCAACAATGATACCTGGTCTAAAAATCTAGAGGGGTCACTATCAAGAATCATTAAACGCCACTTGGACATCCAAGCATCTATCATCTATCACAAAATAGGTGTTGGCTAAATAATCCATAAAATTTCCATGAGTTTCATCTCATCCATCATATAATAAATATATATGCCCAATAAAAATTCAAAAAATGAAAAATGAAAGAATTATCCAATGGTGAAAACCAAATTTTTAATGCCTTAGGAAAGCACCATGATGAAACTAGTTTCTGGTGTCATGGTAGAATAATCTATTATCCAAATTATTCCTCAACACTTGAGAGAAAATATATCCATTCCATATCCTTGTCCATTTCATCCATCTTACTTGTCACATCCTTTATCAACCTCACCCATATCACCCTTCCTTATCCATCTTATCCCTTGGTCCATTATTCCTATCCATCATCCACCATCATACCATACATCTTGTCTCCTCTTCCTTCCTATCTTAACCTTCATAAGGAAGAAAAAGGTGTCTTGATAATTGTCCCTACACTATCCTATCATATCCTCCAATGGACACTCTGATAAATAACCATCTAGTTCATTCATGATGTGGTCATTAGCTATCCCTAGTTCATTCATCCTTGGTACCCATCATTGTCATCCTTTGTCATCCCATCCATTATCCCTCCATCATTTTCCTAATTTATAGGCTTGGTATTACCTTTGATAGTAACCCCATTTATACAATGTACATACATATTCCCAAAAATCCCTAAAAATTGAAAATTTTTAAAAACCCTAAAAATCATAAAATTTAAAAAAGTCAAAAATAGTCCATCATGTCTTTTATTATGCATAATTCCCTAGTCATATCCATATCCATGTCATGTGTGTTTTATTATCCCCAATCTTTGGATACAACCTTCAGTCTTGTAACCAATCCTAAGTGGTCACCCATCATATCTTCATCATCTTGTTAGCTAAGTGTTGTCAACATACATCACCTTGTCAAAGACTTTAACCTAGCACCCATCACTTCCTATCAAGGCATTTTCATATATGGCACCCATCCAATTACCCTTTACCAGTATGGAAGGTACTTGATCCCATCACTATCCTTATCATTTCCTCTTCATGTCTATAACCCATCTAATCACTTTTTGTTATCATGAAATGTATTTGATCCCATCATCATCTTATAGTCTCCTTGATAGATTAGATCCTTCAATGCCTTATTTGTTGATAAACCTTGGTCATCACTTGTCTAATAACCATCCTTGGCCACTTTTTGATCCAATTTCAAGAACAAATAAATATTCAAATACCTTATCATGTCAACCATCCTAAACTAGGAGTAACACCTCATCTTAATCTCAATCCTCATAATTCATCCTATCCAATTCTAAGTCCATCCTAAGTCCACAATTGCATCATTATCATCTAACCCATCATCTAATCACTCATCCTATCATTTAATAAGACATTATGATACTTAATGTAGATACTTTTGTGTGTGTTACTTGTTTATTTTTTTTGTATTATCATTTATATATTTTGTTTATTTTAGTTTTTTTAGCATCATGTCTTTTTGGACAATTAATGATGATGTTATTAGGACACCAAAACTTCCCTTAAGGATGTAGAGTTCACCATTTTCCCATGGAATTTGACAAAATGTTATGTTTGTCATCCTTATATCATGGGGCATATTTTAAAGTGTTATATTTATCTAATTACTTAGACTATGATGATCTTAATGAAATTTTTGATGGCTTGATCATCTCATCATCCTTATACCCATCACCAATCTAGTCCTCTTGACCCATTTGACTAACATCCTACCATTTATACTCATTTTATTATCTAATACATATCCTTCAATCACTAACAAGTCTATTCATCCTCATCATCATCACTTTCTAATCATTAATATTCATCTTCATCATAATATTCTAGTCATAACTAAATTGACTTGAGGTATTTTCAAAATATGTAAGTAGCACTTGGCCATGTTTCAATTTCCAAGGATAGCTTAGCCATTATCTCTATCATCTATCATCATCCAGTCCTTTGGTTACTAGATCATATCATTTCTTCTCTAGAATGAACATCATCATATTGATCAATTTAGCTTTAAGCTACACCCATCATCAATCTAATGAAATCAAAATAGTATTATCCTATCCTATAACTCTCATTTACATGTGTCCTTTCTTAGGATACATCTAAAACTTATGGCCTTTTATCCTATCATCAACTAGTTATGGTTGATTCCCCCTTGGGATGTGTCAACAACAATGATACCCATCATATTTCCTTCATATTCATGTGTCTTTGCTAGGGGAATCATCCAATTATAGCTCATTTTTCAAGCCAAATCACTCATCTTCTTCATATTCTATCCCACACCAAACATCCCATCCCATCATCTATCCATCTCATCTCACCCATTGTTTCTTCTTTCGAATGGCCATCTCACTCATTCTTCCCCACATTTCCTCTTTAGGGAGCATCATATCCACTAACATCATCAACTAACATTCCCCCATGACATGGTTTTTCTTTGAATGAACATTAATCCTTCCAATTAACTCCATTCATAATGTGCTTTCAAAGAGGGAAAAATATATACACCTAAAATTACTCACTCCATTATAGTTGACTAATATTCCTATTAGTAAACATTAATTATGCTTAAGCTATTTTATTTATACAAATTTATCCTATTTCTAGGCATAAATATAATATCCCCTTACATTTATCTATATTCACTAACCTTACCCATCCCCACTCTTTCATTAATTCCTCTTAAATCTCCCATTATCTTGATCTAATGATATTTATCTATTATATGGGAATTTAAAATTCCCATAACCCCACCTACCCACCTACTACCCTACACCCTAGCCTTCCATATATCCCTATGTCTCTAATCCTCACCTAATCCCAAATCTAACCCCCACCTAATACTCCATTATCTCTAAGATAATGGAGATGTCTCTATAATTGGAGAATTCCCTCCAAGTCTCTAAAAACCTCTAATTCTAGAGGTTTCCATAGGAATTTAGTATTCCTTGGATAATCTAGAACCGTTGATCTCATCTCTCCAAATTCAAATTACAAACCTTGATTTTCCCTCCTAAAATATATATAATCAACCTCTCCCCCACCCTCAAACTAATTAGGAAGCCCATACCAAAACCATGCCAAAATGATTCTAGAAATCTTATATAAAAATCCATGTCCAAACATATATTGAATCCTCCATCAACATTCCAACATCAAGCCAGCATGAAGTCAATCTATGTCTAAACATCCACTTGTAAATATTGGAAGGAGGTAACATAAAACAAGGGATTCAATAAGATTTTTTATCATTCTGATTTGTTTTATAAATCCATCCTATTATGTAGTTTTCATTTTGAGTTAGATTTACCTTATTTAAATTCATATAGATCTCAAAATTCTACTACACACATTATCGAGATCCTTGAATGATTATTTATGTTGATGAAAGGTGACCCTAACTCATTTAGTGGTTTTGGCACCATATTAGTCATATAACTAGCCATGTCACATACCCATCTACAATTTGTACAATAAGTAGAAAGTTGGCCTACAACAGTCATCCATTATTAGGCTACTTCAAGAAAGTATTATGATAAGGTCATGGAGACAAATGGATGGAATGAATATTTATAGATGAGATAAATGTGTATTATATCATATAGGGATCATGGAGGTAGTTTGAATGTATTTTTACTTCTATAGTTTGTACAAACATTAACTGTGTATCTATAACCATGTGTTTTAGCATAGTCAGTAGTCTTATTATGCAATATGAAATTTTTATGAATAGGTCAAGATGATGGATGAAATTAATAATATGAATGAGATGGATATGAGAGAGTGATTTTAATATTATACATTGAGACCTAAATTAGGTTATCAAAGTGGAGATAAATCAAAATGGCCACCTATAACTAAGTACAACAGTCACAATCCTTAAGTGGTTTGTATGTTACCACATGAGGATATGAGTAAGTGAGAGAAGTTGAAGTATAACTTTTTAAAAATGATTTAAAGGAGTGAAATAGGTCTATTTAGAACTTTTCAAGGCCAAACTACTATTCACCTTCTACATTCCCATTCTATGAACTCTAAAATAGCCACCTATAACCAACTTAAGGGTACATAACTGAGCTCTAAAGTCAAATAACATGAGTATGAAACATAATGATAAGGTTGAGAGTTTGGTTGATAAGTTATGTTTTATCTTGTGTATTTATATAAAAGGTAATTAATAACCTTTAAAGGATAAATCTTCTCAATGAGCATACATAGGTAAGTTGAACCTATAGTGAAGTAAGGAAAGACACAATCAATTATGCATTACAAAACATAAATAAGTATGAGTAGAGAGAGGAGGTTTGAGGAGTTTGGATACCATAAATAGGTACTAAATAATATTTTTACATGTCATATACATATTATAATTCTTTTTTTATCTATTTCTCCACCTACAACCAAGGAAATAGTGAATATGCACCTACAACCAATAAAAGCCTACAAGCAATCTTTCATAGGAGTGAAATGTTGACAGAGGTTACAATTGGATGTGATGATATGATAGTTATAAGGATTAATTTAAATGATAAAAATTAATATAATTCATTTAATTATTATCTATGAATATCATAATCATAAATAAAAATACTTAGTTCACTAACACAATCTACCAACACAGTATATTGCAAACTTACAGGCCTACCCTATATCCTAGTTAGGAAAGTATTGTTTGTCTCTTTAAGAATGAATGAATAATGGTAAAAATGGATTTATATAACATAATTATGACCTCAATAAATTTTTGGATCATGAGATTGGAGAGAAAACTCAATTCATAGACTTTTAGGGTTAATAAGTCCAACTTGCATATAAACCTTCAATGGTGGAATTTAACATTTTTGGAATACTTTGAAGGTAATATTTGATAGAGAATCATTGTTATTCATTTAATAATTTAATATAAAACATTTTTTTTATCTTCATTTTTTGGTAGTGTGTTTAGAGTATTTAGGACCCAAAATGGCCTTTCTCGACCCTTTCATATACAATCACCAGCTCGAGAGGCAGATCTGAAGATATTAGAAATTATTTTAGAAGATGTATGATGACTTGAATTTTATTGATGTTATTAATTAGGTTACATGATTAAAACTTATAGATTTGTTTTAGCCATTTGGGCTTACAACTTCATGAATAATCAATTAGAAGGCATATTACTCTCTTTTACTTGAGAAAGAGCTCAAATAGGTTAGATGTTTGCTCAGATCTTGATTGAATTTAAACTCAATCACATATTATATTTTATGGGGTCCTCATAATACAAATCATTGTCAATGGTTTTTTTAATAGACCCATGTCCTTTATGAACCATTGTTAAGAACTTGAACCACTCTAAACCCTATAATTCTCCCAATTGAAGAGATATAATTATTAATTCCTCCAAATTATATGGTTTGAATTCAAAATTATCATATTTAAATTCATAAATACCTTTATATTTACTTCCAAGTGTTTGTTAACAGGTGTAGGTATAGTGTCATATGATACAAGTAAAAATATGTAGTTTTAAGCTTGTTTGGGAGGGTATAGGTAGTGGAGTGACATAAAAACAATTTGAAGAGATTTATGGGGACTTTATATAGGTTTAAAAATAATTAAAACTCTTATAAATACCTCAACAATTGTTATAAAAATCCTTCAAGTTGGACATTAGCTTAAAAAGTGGGAAAACTCAGTTTTGCAAGAACAAAATCAATGGTGAAGGATTGAGAGTGTCATAAATGACTTAAATATAGAGGATTGAGTTGTGAAAAGTTTAAAAATGTCTCATTAGGTCAAATTAAACCATCCCAACTTATAATTTTATTGAAAATCATCTCAAACAACACCTCAAGCACACAAAAGCATATAGGCTTGACAATGACCATTTCATGGTTTGCCCATCTACACAACGTCCTATAACTTTAAATTTGGAATGGAGGATGGTATTTTTTTAGGTACATTAAATCAAATTTTATTTTAAAGTTTCACCTTTTTGGGTGGTCATTTGGGACAAATTTCTCTTTCTAGGCTTAGGAGGCCTAATTAGGGATTATTGGATAGAGAAATGATAGAAAAGAGATAATTACACTTGACATGGGATCTTGAAATTTAGTATGAAAATGTAAAGGGATACAGGGCACTTAAATTTTTTTATTTTTACAATGTAATTAGTACACTCTTCTGGACAAGGAGCTTTACTAGTTTTTAAGGATCTAAGGAATGAGTAAAAAAAAGCAAATGGCATATTTGAGAGGGTCTTATGGATCCAATTTCCTTATTTCAGGTCTCAACTAATTTTGGTAAGCAATACATGGTGGGAATTTGTCTATTTTAATGTTAAACCCAATCTTCTCTCTCTTATGCCTTTTTACTCATGGAGTCAAATGATCAAAACAATAAATTGATACATAAAAACATTTCAAAATCATTTAACTAGTGTTTCTCTATCCATCCTATGCCTAATAAATTATTAAAAAGTTATATTCTAATTGATATAAGGTTTCAATGTTTGAAATATATCTAAGACTCCTAAATAGACCTTCCTTCCTTATTATGCCTAGCATGTTGAAATGGCCAAAAAATAATCAATGTTCCTTCTAACATACCAACTAATATGGATGGACCTCATGAATGGATTAGAATAATATTTCAATGGAGAATTAATTAAGACTTAAATTCCTATTTTTAAGGAGGATGATTCATTCTTCAACAAGGACATATGATCTAGTAAATAGTGTGTTCAAGCAAGGATATAGACACCTTCCAAGTGGCCAATATTCAACAATAAATGACGAAGACATTTTCAAGATTCCTAAACACATGATAATCTACCTCTACACCACCTTAATGACATTAATGAAAGGATATATTTGAGAAAGTACTATGTAGCACTTGAGGGGTTAGAAGACCAAGTTGACATCCATGTTTTGGGGATGCTTTATCTTCCCATAAATTGATTTTATATTTGTACTCTATTTTACATAATTTATTATCACTCTTTTGATTTGGTTGTGTTGAAATGATTCCAAATTTTTGTATTCATCTCTTGAATAAATAATAAGTTTTTCCTCCATTTACAAGTTTTGGTGAAGTGTATGGTGATTGTCATTTATATAACATTGTGAAACATTAGTTTTCCTATGTTATTATCTAGTTTTTGAACCTTTATATAGTATATTTGAGATTATATAGGTCATTATAAGTTTCAAGATCAATATTAGTCTAAATTTTGATGTGAATTCATTCCCTTTTTATTCCTTCCATATAAAGATTGAGATTGCCAAGTCCTTTGCATGAAACACTATTTAAAAAGTCACTCTTTAAGTGAATAAAATGTGTTAAATCTTATTATCTTCATAAGAGTTTTAATTTAAAGAATAAGTGGTCATATACATTGGTGCATCAGCTTCATTCCTAAGTTTTCATTTAAATTCTACTAAAAGCAATATCTCTTTCACCCTTTTCATAGTCAAATTTTAGTAGTTAGTAGGAATAGGATCATGTTTAGGGAGTGAATCAAGGGAATTATCCCTTATCTAGAGATTATCTCCCTTCCAAAGTCACCCATACTTAGGAGATATTCTATTATTTCAATAGGAGTGAGAAATAACACACATTCTCACAAGGATGGTACTCTTGATTGAAAATAGTTTTTGGCATGACCAATGGGACCATACCCCCTTTAATCGATAAAGTTTGGAGTTATAAAAAATAATTTTGAGTAGCATAAGACACTAATCATAATTTTAACTATATGATTCCTAGAATTTTCAATATTCTTATCAATAGGCTAGCACAAGTTTCATTCCAAATGTTACAAAAAGATCATCTAATAAAGGTATTCATTTTGAATTCAATTATTTATCTTCTATTTATATTTATAAAGATAAAACCCTATCCTAAATATTTATTTTAATCTCCTAATTAGCCCATTATTCTAGATAGTATGATTTTGACTATCTAGATGGCATCTATAAACCAAGTATTTATCGCATTCAATAGAGGAATCCCACTAAATATTACCTAGTATGATAATATACTAACATCAACTATTAATAACATTCCTTTGTTCTCAAAATAAGATCAAACCATTCCCATTTAGCACATAAATGATGTTTCTAACCTTTATTCATTACACAATGTTGTATAGGAGAATGTAGCTATTAGATTGCGTGCTACTTCCTTTAAAGGAAAAACATTGTAGTAGTATATAAAACTTCTAATGAATTCCACTGATGCTTAGGATGATTTAAGTGTAGCATGTTATAGGAAGTTTGAGAAAAAATATGATCATCCATCCTTGGTTTAACAACTTACCACCACATCTAAGAGAAATAATGTGTACATCTCTTTTCACACTATCAAACTTTCTCATACAAGCAATGCATCCAAAACACCCTTTTGGATCTCTCTAGTCTTCTTCACTCATCCTTAATATGTTATGTACTTCAGTCCATCAATTGAGCACACTCACTCTAATCTCTTTCCTTTGCCTCTATCTTATGCTCTCTCAATTTTCACATTCAAGTCTAGAAACCATTTCCTTAGTCTCCACTATTTATAGAGTCTTCACCAATATTATCTTCTTGGTTAGCCAAAATACTTCCCTTAACCATTAAGACATATAATATGCTAATACATATCACAATATAATCCTCATAGGTCAACCATAACAACTATGGGTCACACTTAAGTAACTAGACCTTTCAATTAGGACTTAGTATCTCCTATAGGTCTCATGGAGACATATTCACCCATTTATCACTTTCCTCAAGAAAATAAATAACATATGATCAATCTCAAAGACCTGGGTCCACTCCATATGACCCCTAAGACATCTTTAGGTGATTGTTCCTGCAAAAACATCCTTCTTCTAAAACACAATTGATTGAAAAATATTTTGTACATAGTATCACCATGAATGAATAAATAATCAACTTTTAATCTCCATAAATTTGTCTATATAAACATTCATAACTTATAACTAGGATGTTTTTATGTACCTTTAAGTCATCTATAACTCTTCTTTTTACACCATGTTCAAATTTTGCATATATCAAAAATTATAGCTCAAAACATGTAGACTAGTTTTACCTTACAAATACAAATATTTAAATTCTAATAGTCACTAATTAGACACTAAACATTGATAACTTTACTTTCATCTCATGCTTCCTAGTAATAGTGGATAAATACACACCATTGATCTCCTCTGAGTAGCTTGATCATTATCTTGTAATGCTCACCATTAGAAGTAGATTAGAACCCCCAAGATCATGCCACTTGGTATCACTATATGCCTTCTACACTTTGACTTTTGACTTGACCTAAACTAAGGATATCTATCAATATGAATGCTTAAAAACCATTGATATGCTGTCAACTCAAAGAGATAGTTACACTTATCACTAGCATGTGCAATCTTAGATAATTTGACATTTTTATTGAATACACACCATTAGGTCAAGTATGATAAGATCATACACATCATTGGATCATTATCTAGTTTGATGAAATGTTTTCCATTATATCTTGATTCGATTAACGCTCACCATTGGATCTGACTAGACAAAATGACCTCAAACTTCAATGAAGTTAAACTTGATGGTCTCTAGCCTTTCACAGTTTACTAGAGAAAATTTAAATATTTATATCATGAGTTAGAAAATGTTTCAAGACTCTAAATATTCAAGGTACCTTATTGGTACTATAGACAACATCACCATGAAAATTTTTGACCAAAGTTGACTTTTTGAGTGCCTAAAATAAATGTACAAACTTGTTGGTTCATTCATATCTACATGATGTGTAGTGATGATCTGGCTTCTCTTAAGTTATAAGATGCATGTTTATCATTCCAAATGATCAAGTGACATACAAGATCTTCACCAAGACATTTATGGATTCCTCACAACATATTATTTGTCCTTACAGACCTATAAATATGCCATATATTCTCCAAGCTATCAAACAAAAAATTATTTGTCATTAATGCATTAGTATCTCATGCTCTCTTTTGACATCAATGACAACCTAACATCAATTATCATGCTCAAAAATCTCCCCCTTTTTCATTGATGGAAAAACACCCTCATAATGACTTATTCTTATTTAAATTGAGTTCCTTCATTTTGATATTTCTCCCCCTTTGAAATTAATGACAAAGGGTCTCTTCTTCAACATGCCAATAATTATTCTTCAAAAATATGTATGCATTCAATTAATAGTTAGGATGCTCATGATACTTACATACTTTCAAGCATATGAATCAATTTATCCCCCTTTGATATTAAATAATATGAACTTGGACTTGTCTGATCCTTAGACCTAAAACACTACTCACATAGCTTATAAAACTTCCTCTAACATAATGCTCCATCTCATGTCATCTATTCTTTGATATACACCAATATGAACTTGAGATTTTTTGATCCTTGGACCTGTCTACTTATAGAACTCATAATCTCTCTTTTTTCATGCAAGAAGATTTAATACCTTATCAAAATAAATGACATGATTTGATCAAATCATCATGTCAATTATCTTAAAATCACAACTATAGTAGACATCTTCACACTTTTATCATAGAATCATCTTCACATATACTCCCCCTTATAGTATACACATTTTATAATACTATTCTTATCCTATAATTACATATCCATGTATTGACTGATCAACCTCTTGATCCATCATCCAAACTATTTTAATATTATTTTAGTCCATCTTCAATCTTATCTTTCACATTCGCTTGATTTCTCTTTGCCTTCAAGCTATGTACTGATTGGTACTTTGATCATTACTTAGATCACACACTTTCTTCCACACATGAAATATGTCTCCTAAAAATCATAGGTAGAGACAGCCACTTATCATGGAGCAACTAAATATCCCAAAACTTAGGAGGTTCCTATATCTCCATGATCTCACTTGACTTTAATTCCTTCCTCATCTTCAGATAGTCTTTGAATGAGTTTTCAACCTTAGTCTTGTCTTTTATCTCGATCCTGCATGGTTTCCTTGTCCATTTGAGTAGATAAGGCTTATTCCTTAATACTTGAACTTGTTCCCTATTTTTTCATGGAAACTAATCCATTTTGAACCTATTTTACATTTACCTACTTAGGCCTCCATTCACTAAGATTCATTTTCTTAATGTTAAGACTAATCTTTGAAGTAGAAATTTTATCATTCTACTAGAACCTTATTATGTGACCTCTCTCATGAAATTTTAAATAGATGAGATTTATTATATTTACATACCTTGTTATTGAGACATGTGATGATTACTTGTAGTTTCATGGATTCTTTCATGTACCTAATCATTTGGTCTCCTGATAAAGGTATTACAAAATGTTTTAATATGACCAAGTCCTTGACACTTGTAGTAAAATATGTAATTCTTCCACTATGAACTTTTTGAATATCTTGAGTGATGATGTTATTCATGCTTCCCATTGTCTTGCTCATAACTCCATGTAAATTCATTCCTTGATGATATTTTAAAATCTTTTGACCTATGACCAAACTAATTGTAGGAGTAATAATGACTATTGAAATTTGCATACCTCATAATATTTGGTTGTCTAATTTGATTTATCTTCATTGTGCCAACACCTTCATTCCTTGAATAATGATTGATCTTCAAAGTCTAATTGTCCTTGTTCACATTAGCCTTTATCTTGTCTTGAGTAACATGCTTTTGTTCTTCTTTGTATCCAAGACTAGTTTTATCACTTGCATGCTTTTGGCTACTCAAAATATTATCAAGATCATTTGATCTCTTTTCAAACTTCAAAAATGAATTCACCTTACAAGATATCTTGTCTAGCTCAGATTTTAATGACCCAATTTCAATCACATACCTTAAGCTCTCATTTTCTTTTGTTTTTAGGCTTGTAGACATAGTTTCTAATTGATTATTGAGATGCTTAACAATATCTTCATGTTCCCTAATGTCGTCATTCAATATTTATTTAAACACAATGAATTAGTATTTAGAGTCCTTGATTTGTGACATCATATTTTTGTGTCTTTTCTTCTCAATATTCATATGTTCAAGAACATTCATCAATTCATCCTTATTATCTAAGTCATCATATGTATATTTACTCATAGCTTGATTTAGTTTCATCCACAAAGACTCTATCTCTAATTGATACGTGATACACTCTTCATCCTTATTATTTACTACTTCATCAAGACAAAAAACCTAAGTTTAAAAATATTGTGTGATCTCATCATATTCCTTGACTTTATTACTCAACCTACCTTCAAAAAGTCTAATTTTCTCCTCATAGGATTTGATAAAGGCATCTTGTTTTATGATCTTTCTTTGTATTATCTTCATTTCTTCTATAGTATCTAGATATTTATCTTCAAGAGTGAATTTATCATCTTCTTCCTCTAATTTATCTCCACAAATTAAATCTCTACCTAGATAAATATCACCTTCATCATCATTACGATCCATGAACAATGTCTCCATGTCCCGATTATGAAAAGAATCATCACTATTAGATGTGTTTAATTTTTCCTCTACAGATGAGTTATTATCTTCTTCATGGTAAAGGCTCTTATTTCCATTGTATGATTCCTTATTTCCATTTTTATTACTCAAGAACATCTTATACTTACTAGGACACTCATATTTATTATGTTGATCCTCATGAGAATATTTATGAGATTATTTGTGCTCAAACTTGTCTATACCTTGACATCTAGTTCAAAAATGACCAACTATACCACATGAAAAACATTTGAAAGGAATTTTTCATTCATACTTACCTAATCCTACATTAAATTTTATTGCAATCATGGATTCAAGTTTATCTTCATTAAGATCAAAATATTCAAGAATTAACTTTTTATTATTGGCTTTTGTCCCCTTTATCACCTTGAAGGTTGATTCCTTCTTAAGAGGTCTATCTTCATCAACTCTCATTTCACAGGTAGTAAAAATTTCATGTAGTTCATTCATATTCAACTAAATGAGATCATGACTTTATTCTAATATAGAAACTTTTGAATCAAAATTGAGTGTAATATTCCTCAATACCTTTTGTACTATAGTGGCATCATCAATCACCTCTCTAAGACATATGATCATTTTTACTACCTCATCAACCCTTATAATATAGGATGCCATAGTATCTTCTTCCTTCATTTTGAGACCTTTAAATTGCCTTTGGTAGGTCTGTGAGTTGGCTAGTTTTACCTTAGAGTATCCTTCATAGATAGTCTATAATCTAACCAAAATTTCCTTACTAGATTTAAAATGGATCACTTTGGTGAATTCAACTTCAGATAGAATACAAATGATAGAATTAATAGCTTTTGAATTATTCTCACTCAACTTTTGTTAGCAACAATAGTTGGAGGAGTAGTTGTTATAGTATAACCATCTATGATAGATTGCCAAATATCAAACCCTAAAGACATGATATATATCCTCATCCTTGTACTCTAGAAAGCATAATTTGACACATTTAACAATGGTGCTTGATTTTTAGATAAACCTTTCATCTATTTACCTACTCTAATATACCTTGGATCACCTTCAAGTGGTCAAACTTGCATAGAAGGTCTTACTTTGATACCAATTTTTGGATATACAATCACTGAGAGGGAGGGGTAAATTAGTGATGTAAGATATTTAAAACTTTAATTAAAATCATTTCAAACTCCTAATTAATGACCATAATCATTCATAAATCATACAATATGTCGATATTAATGAATAAGAAAGATGATGCAAGATCACACACATAACCTCAGATCTACATGGTAAACCCTATTAGGGATTAAAATCCACTCTCAATCTTGCAAACACATGGACTACTTATCATATAATATTATTACAAACATGAAACCAATTTAGTGAAGCACCCACTTAACAAGTACCGCCCACCCCTAAGTATGAATAATTAGCCACTTGTTCTAGATTTTGAGTACCCCCACCACACCTTATGAAATAAAAAAGTCCTAAATTTTGATTGAAAATTAATTTGGTTGGAAAAATAATGTATAATATCTCTCTTCACACTCTTAAACTTGATCATACAAGTAATGCATTAAAAAAACCCTTTTGTATCTCTCTAGTCTTCTTCACTCACCCTTAATATATTATGTACTTTAATCCATCCACTAAGCACACTCATTCTAATCTCTTTCCTTTGGCTCTATCTTTTACTCTCTCAATTTTGACATTCAAGTCTAGAAATTATTTCCTTGGTCTCCACTATTTATAGAGTCTTCATTAATATTATCTTCTTGGTTGGTAAAAATACATGGCTTAACCATTAATAAATTTAATATGCTAATACATAGCTCAATACCATCCTCATAAGTCAGCTATGGCATATATGGGTCATACTTAATTAGTTACACCTTTGAATTAGTCCTCAGTAGCTCTTTTAGGTCTCATGGAGACATATTCACCCATTTACCACTTCTATCAAGAAAATCAAGAGAATATGATCAATCTCAAACATAGGGGTTAACTTCATATGATCCTAAGACATCTTTAGGTGAATTTTCCCACCAAAACATCCTTCTACTAAAACATAGTTTCTTGAATAATATTTTATACATAGTATCACCATAAAAGAATAATTATTAAACTTTGAAGCTCCATAATTTTGTTTGTATAAATTTCTAGACCTTTTAACTAGGTTCTCTAGATGTTCCTTGAAGTCGTATACAACTTTGATTTTTACACCATGATCAAATTATGCATATATCAAAAGTTATAGCTTAAAAACTATATACTAGTTTTCCCTCACAAATATGAATATTTAAATTCCAACAATCACTATATAGACATTAAAAATAAATCACTTTACTTTCATATCATGATTCCTAGCAATGGTGGATAAATACACATCATTGATCTCCTTTGAGTAGCTTAATCATTATCTTATAATGCTCACCATGAGATCTAGATCAAAACACCTGATAGTGTGCCACTTGGTAGTACTATGTGCCTTCTACACATTTAACTTTAGATTCAGC
This sequence comes from Torreya grandis, assembly GCA_037957365.1. NCBI lineage: Eukaryota > Viridiplantae > Streptophyta > Pinopsida > Cupressales > Taxaceae > Torreya > Torreya grandis. Next base: position 587,715 of record JARHVA010002413.1, read on the forward strand.
CCACACCATCAATCTCTATCAATATGAATTCCCACAAATTATTGATATACTATTAGCTCAATGATATAGTGACACAAGTCACCAGTGCATATAATCTTAGATACTTTAACATTTTGACTGAATACACACCATTAGATCAAGTCTGACAAGATCATATGCACCATTAGATCATTATTTGATCCAATAAAATTAAAATCATTAGATCTTGATTTGATTAACATTCACCATTGGATCTAACTATAAAAAATGACCTTAGAATTAAATTTAGTTAAACTTGATGGTTTCTAGCCCATCATATTATACTATATCAAATTTAAATATTTATATCATGAGCTATAAAATGCTTCAAGACTCCAAATCTTTAGGGTACCTTCTTGGTACTATAGACAACATCACCATGAAAACATTTAACCAAAGTTGAATTTTTGGGTGCTTAAAATATATGCACAAAATTTCTAGTTCATTCATATCTACATGATGTGGAGTGATAGTATAACTTCTCTTAAGATAGAATATGTATTTTTTTCACTCCAAATGATCAAGTACATACTAGAGCTTCACCAAGACATCTATAGATGCCTCATAACATATTTTTTGTTCTTCAAAACCTAAAAGTATGCCATATCTTCTCTAAGATATGAAACACAACTTATTTATCATCAATGCATTATTATATCATTCTCTCTTTGACATAAATGACAACCTAACATCAATGATCATGCTCAACATCAAGTATGACAAGTACAAGATCTACCAGCTATGTAAAGAGCTTATCCAAAGGTGAGGATAAACCCATTTAGTATAATTTATCATATTAATAGGTATAATATTATCATGATCATTTTATATTCCTTAGTAATCATAGGACAAAAATATATGCTAATTCAATAACTTTCAGCTCTTAAGTTATCACTAAAACCAGCTAAGAAAGAAAACATAGATTTGGTAAATTTAGTTCAACCAATAAGATAACAAGTCCATAAAGTACACAAGGATGTAAAATTTGGTAATTATGAGGTAAAATATATTAAAAAACCTCCATTTTATCTCTCTTTTATTGTATGAAATACTTTAGTTCATAATTATATGGTGTACAATTGAGCTAATAGTATTATAATGCCTAAGCAGATTATAGGCAAGCTTGAATTAGTGTATAAAACAAACACCAAAGGAGTATTACAGATTTATGGATCACATAAAAATATATTTTTCATGATAAAATACCTAAAAATAACATTTTATTCTTTCCCAAATGTGACTATTCAATATGATGTAGTGGTGGTGGACTTGCCTCCCTATTTTTCTTTATGCTTATCTAGAAACTTCACCTCAAATATTGGTGGTTATCTATCAATGGATAGGACATATTTTATGTTAAATAAAAGGTATAATACAAAGGTAAATATTCATTCTTATCCCATTACACGTTTCCACTTAGAGCCTTACATGCCAAGTGTTGTAAACACTAACCATGTTATATCAGATGAGGTGGAACAAGCTAGTGAAGTAGAAGCAAATTCACCTCTTTAGGGAATTATTTATAATTTAATTGATGAATGAAACTAAAAAATTCATTAACATGATCCATGAAATTTTATTTAAAAGGAGGTACTTGGTGTCTATTGCCTTCATGAAAATGATGCACTAATTTTAGCCATACTGAAAGAAGATGAGTCAAATGATGATATTTAGATGCTCTATTTTGATGGGTCAAGGAAAAATCATGGTACTAAGTATGTAATGATTATTATATCACTTTAAAAACAAATTTATTTTTATTCTATCAGATTTTACTTTGATTTTTACAATAATGTATTAGAATATGAGGCTTTAGTTTGTAGTTTACAGTGGGCTAGAAAGATGGGAATTAATGTCTTATAGGTTTTTGGTGATATTGAACTTGTCTTTAACAAGGTTATAGGGATGAATGTATGAAACAATACCTTGATTAGATCTTGAAATCATAGAATTTGGGACTTACTTTAATATTTTTATGCTTTGTATATTTAGATAGTGCCAAGAATAAAAATAAACATGTAGATAGATTGGCTACCATAGGAGCTCAGTTCAGTATTCTAGTTGATGTAAAGAGTGAGAAAAGTTAGTCACATATCAAATTTTTTGTGAGGCCTTCCATTCCTGATAACCATGAGAACTATAAAGTCTTTGAAGATGATAATTATATTATTATATTATTGCAAGAGGAGGTCGAATTCTCTTCCAGGAATTAGTTAAAGATCTTGTAGTAGTATGGGGATTAGATTAGTCATCTTAGGTCCAACAAGTTTCCCAAAGGATTGGTCACTCTTTAAAACATCTTTGGTAGAGATAATGAGATGAGGAGAAATAAGTCTTCATTATGAACTAAGGAGGAGCACTATGCCAATATTGAGATAACATCTCTAAAGATTCTTAAATTGGGTGATGTATGTACTCCCTAACAAACATAATCATTCATTAATTTAAGACAGATATTTGATCATGTATTTACATGTAATTATAGTGAATTTAAGGGCTTTGATACAAGTTTATCTCAACACACCATTAAGCTATAATCTGAAACCAAACTAGTTAGACAAAGGCAAAGACCCATCAATCCAAAACTTGAGCCTTTAATGAGAACTATGATTCATAATCTCATTGAATCAACCATCATTTTATCAATCAATCACTCTAGTTGGGTGGAAATCCTTATTCTAGTAAGGAATACAAATGATGAAATCAAACTTTTAATAGATTTATGTGATTTTAATAAGGCTTCTCTTGAGTATCACTACCCATTACCATCCATGGAGAAAATATTGTAATGAGTAACTAGTTTAGAGATGTTTTCATTATTGGATGGGTATAGTGGATATAATTAGATTCTTCTTAAAGACTAAGATAAGTTTAAGACAACCTTTACTACTAAGTGGGAGATCTTTGTCTATAAAAATATGTGATTTGGTTTGTCTAATTCTAGAGAAACCTTTCATAGAGATATAGATATGACATTCCAAGGTCTTACTAATAGGTTTATTATTTTCTATATAAATTATATTAATATATTTTGAAAGTGTACAAGTGAGCACATGGTTCATCTTAGAGAAGTGTTTAAACAATGTAGATAATTTGGGGTGTCTCTTAACCCAAAAAAATGTGTCTTCTCAGTACATGAAGGTAAGATTCTTAGAAATATGGTTTCAAAACACAATTTAAGAATATGAACCTAAAAGGATAGACTCCATTATTATTCTATCTTTTCATAAGCATAAAAATTCATTACAAAGCTTTCTAGGCAAAATCAATTTCATAAAGAGATATATTTCTGATTTTGCAACTTTGGCAAAGCTACTTACAACCATTATTAAGAAGAATCAAAGTTTTAGTTGGTCTAAGGAGATAATGAGGAGCTTTGAAGAGATAAATCAAGAAATATCTAGTGTTACTACCCTTATAAATCCTAATTTATCAAAGTATTTCATATTGTATACATATGCTAATGTGGACACCATTTTAGGTATTCTTATGCAATAAAATCAAGAAGCTTTGGATCAGCCAATAGGTTTCTTTAGTCAAGGCTTGGAAGAATATGAGACAAGGTATACTTATGTAGAGAAGCATGTTTTTTCAATATTCAAATCTCTTAATAAGTTTAGACACTTGTTATCTAACAATAGGATACATCTAATGGTTTCTCATATAAGTATCAATGAGTTCTTGTTAAAAAATGACATAAATGATAAGAGGGAAGGTTGGATAACAAGATTAATGGAGTATGACATTGAAATAAAGGATACAAAAATAACTAGAAGTAAAGGATTATGTGAACATCTAGCCCAAGACTTGTAAGAGAATAAGGAGGCAGTTTTAGTGTTTAATGATGAACAAGTTGTAGTTGATCATACCTCATCTTCAATATGTAGACACCTAAAACTAGCCACCAATAACCTCCAATCAGTCTTTTGACCAATTTCTATCAAAATGCACATTTTAGCCTAAAAAACACTAAAACATGCTAAATGATGTGAAATTATTAAACTCAAGTGCCAATTTTGGTCAGAGTGTCACTCAATGGGGTAATACATTTTATGGGCAAACTACCTTTGATCTGATCATTTTGAGTCATAATGCCAATTTCACACCTAGGTGCTCTGGATTTATTTTTTTTAACAAATTTATTGAATGAGACATGTGCATTTCCTATTTTGTGTTGGAAACATCGTAAATGGGATAATAGTTCCAATGCATCTAACATCAACTTTTAATTCCATTCCAATCAATTTTCTAGCTAATAATAGGACATTTTGACCAATTTGATTAATTTGTGCATCAATTTCCAAGATTTGCATCAAATTTGACTAATCATGTTTAAGGACAATTAAACCAAATTAAGAGCTTAAATTAATTTTACATGGAACTTGTTGAAAATGTCTTAATTGGAAAATGATTGTGAATATCTGTATCATCAAGTGACATCATTTCTTGGGATGACATCCACAAGCCATAAATGCATAAAATATCTAAATTAATGCCTCTCATGCCTCATTAAGCCCTTCCATACCTATTTATTGCCTCTCTATCCCAAATATTTATGGGGATATTTATATATTTAATTACATAATTGAATCTATTCATGGCCATACATCTCATTCTTTATATGGATGGTCATGGGTGATCTTAACCATTTATAAAAATCTATAAATAACAAGCCTCACACTCATAATTTTAAGATATTTTGGTGTAAAATTATAATCCTAAATTGATTCCAAAAGCCATTAAAATTAGTGTTATAATGCCAAATTGTTAAACCAAGCTAGAGCCACAAGCCACATGGTGCCAAGAGGAGGTGGACGATATTCAAGCTCTATTACAACATACATTTTAAAGTAAAAAGCTCTACAAACCATTTGGAAGGTCCAAGGAAGGTGAAGGAAGTGTTATTTCATGTTTTAGTTGTTTTTTCATATGTATGTTTTTTATTATTCTCCTCCTTAGTGTATAAGTGTAGAGATTATGCTTTTTATTATGTTTATTTCAATTTGATTTTATTTTGGAACTAATGCAATACTAATCACCTCTCTTGAGTCAAATTCCTAATCTACACAATCTAGTTTCAAAACTTGATAAGGTATCTCCAAGATGGTTTATATCCTCATATTTTAAGTGCATCAAGGAGAAAATATTTCATATTGTAGTCCATTCCCTTGGTGTTATTTTTAATAAAAACATCAATGGTATGTTATTAAGGTGTATAGAGTTAAGCCAAATAGAAAGGTTACTTGAAGAGTTACATGATGGACATGGTGGAGGCCATTTCTTAGTAATAACTACAACCATTAAGATCATGAGAGGTGGGTACTATTGTCCAAGTATATTAAATGATTTTCAGATTGGGTGACAAAATGAAAAAAATGTGCTATATTTATAGGAAAAGTAAGAATTTCAGCCTTACCTCTCCAATTAATTTTAGTAGATCAACCTTTTTTCCAATTGGGTTTAAACTTCATTGTAATCATTAAACCACCTTCAAGATTGGGTCATAAGTGTATCCTTACTACCATAGATTTATTCACTAGATGGATAGAGGTAGTAGTTTTAAAGGAAGCAAATGAATCTAATGTGTTAGAATTTTATGAAAGTTTCATTACAATATTTATTGGGATCTAAGATCATTCAATGGGTTTTCTAACATGGTGTATACCTTGACACTTCATCAAATTACTACCTTCAAAGAAATGGCCTTGCTAAGTCCACCAACAAAAACCTACTAAAGATTATAAGGACTATTTAAGATAATCATATATCATGGCATTTGAAGTTTAAGTCATCTTTATGGGCTGATAGGATCACATATAAGAGGTATATAAGTAATCCACCATACAAGTTGGTTTATGGTAGGGAATCAAGGTTGCCTATTTCTATTGAGTTTCTTACTTTAAAACTAATGCATGAAATGGAGTTGTTGGAGAATGAACCAATAGATGTAAGGTATATTGAGCTTATGGATATGGAATATATTAGAAATCAATCTATGTTATGCATGGAAATTCATCAAGAACATGTGAAGATAACCTTTGACAATGAATCATCTTCAAGGAGTTTCAAGGAAAGAGACATGGTTATCAAGTGGGATGAGGATAGATTTAAACCAAGAAGGCCCAAAAAAATTATGACTCCCTTTGTAGTGTCCCATACATAATATGTAATTTTAAATCCCATAATTATTTCCAAATTGCCATGATGGATGGTGAGGAGCTTTCGATCCTAGTAAATGGGATACATCTGAAGCATTTTTATTGAGAGATAAGTTCTTTGTATATAGTTTATTTTTTTACTTAAAGTGTTGTCCTAGCACATTATTTTGATTATGATTTTTTATAAATAAGTGTTTTTATTTCACATTTGTCTTGTTATTTAGTTTTCCTTGTGTGTTTTTTCCCTTATTTTGGAAGATAAAAGTTGTCTTGTTTCAAGTTAAAATCCTTCTAGAGTTTGATCTGATATGTTACTATTTATTTTAGAATGTAGAGTGATATTATGAGTCAGAAAGAGATGCCAATGGAATGGTTCTCAATCATAATAGGTATGCTTCCAAGATGAGTCACTAAAATGTTGATAATTTTGAACTCACGGTTCAAATCGTCACCCCTATCACTTGAAAATTTGCTTGTCATATTGTTTACCCTGTTGATTATTATGTTTTTCCTATAATTTATTTGAGATAGTCATCCAAAAACTTTATTATTAGAGTTTAAGGTAAATTTGATAAGTTTAAAGTATTTATCATCATGGCCATGAGCTTATCTAGCCACATCTTGACCTATTTCAAGTTACTTCAAGAGATGAAAGGAGTCAAGAAAATATTAATAGGCATCCTATCTTTTGATAAGGTCATGATATGCTTCATAGTTGATCAAACTAGTTGGTGAGATATTTGACTAAATTCATGACTCAGTTGAATACATTTTGGGTTACTTTGTGGCTTTTGGAGTAGTTTTTACTTAATAATGGCAATTTAATATCATAATAATGACATGGTGTACCTATTTAGGTATGAAAATATCTAATAAATTCATTTTTCATTAGTTTCATCAGGATTATCAAATGATTATAACAATTTTAGTGCCAAAAAGGCCTATTTTGATGTTTTCCATATAATTCTTCAAGGTATAATTGACCTTAAATAATTTTCATAACCTTATTTCTTCATTAAAATTTTAAATAAATGGTTTTTAATGGATTTTTGATGTCAAAATGTAGAAAACTAACTTATCTAATCATACCAACTTCTGTGGAAGCTCTTTGAAGGCCATCTATTTTTGCTCAATACAAGTAGGAGAGAGAGAGAGAGAGATTCAAGTCCACATATATTTGGAAATTATAAGTAAAATAATTAAATTTAACCTAGTGTCAATATTTTTTATATTCATCCCCCATCTTTATGAACAATCGCTAAGAGTGTAAGCGGGTCATTATGTCCTAGTCATCTAGACATGGTCTAGGTTTCTCTTTATTTCTTTACTTCATATCTCAATGGATAAAAATTGTTATTGGAGATTTTTTAAGGGTAAAATATGATATTTTTCATGGTTGTAATCATTATCTACTTTTCCTTGATAAGGATTCTTTTGACAAGAAATAGGTTTCCTATCTTGATTATTAAGGATGGTAGTTTTCAAGCATGTTTGATATATTAGTTGAATGTAATCATTTTTAAGAGTTTTCAAGTTAATTTTTCAGGTAATATACACATATTTAATCCAATAAAATTTTTAATGTGCCTTCAACTTGAAGAGTATCTTTCTTGACATAGATTGAGTGAGATGGGGCCATCCATAAGGTACAATTATAGGTCTAATAAGATTTTAAGTGTGTGAGAGTATCGTAGTCACCAAAAAATGATATTTAATGATTTTTAAAATCTTATAAAGTATAAAATTACCTTGGGATTACATTACATGTAAATTCTTAAGACCATACTCTCTTAAAAGCTTAAAATCTCTCTTGTAGGCCTAATGAGTAGGCTAGAAGGACATAATGGTAAATGATAGGAGTTATGAGGACTCATGAAGATGATTTTTTTTTTAGAGTATTAAATAGTATTAATTATATTAATGGTATTATATATGATCAATGACACTATAAAATCAAAATATCTCTTTGGAGCCTCAAATGCCTAAATAACATAGTCAAGATTATGTACTACTATATTGCTAACTTGAGAGACCTATGGAAGACTATGTGCTGCTTATAAATGTATTATGAAGTGTTGTATGAATAATTATGGATGATTTAGAAAACATAAAATGATGATAATGATATAAAATCCAGCTAATTAAATCAAAACCATACAATAAAACCTCTTATAAGCTATGTTTAGTAGAAAATAAGGTATTTTAGCATTTTTTAATGTAATATCAAATGTTGATTTCCATGTTATCAAGCTCATTGAATTCTTATTTAAGTTGATGAAAAGTGAACTTAAATAATTTATTGGTTTTGGTACCATATTTTTCATATCACCATCCATGTCTCACAAATATCTACAACCCATACAATGAGTAGAATGTTGACCCACAACAGTCATCCATTATTAGGCTACTTTAAGAAAGTATTATGATAAGGTCATTGAGAAAAATGGTTGGAATAAATAGTTATAAATTAAATAAATGGTATTATGTGATATAGGGATCATGGAGGTAGGTGGAATGGGTATTTACATCTACAATATATACAAACATTACATGTGCATCTACAACCATGTATTTTGGCATAATCAATAGTCCTATTATGCAATATCAACTTCTTGTGAGTAGGTCAAGATAATCGATGAAATTAATATGATGAATGAGATTTATATTATATATTGAATATAAATTTATCCATTTGTACATAAATAGGTTATCAAAGTGAATAGACAACAAAATGTCTACCTACAACCAAGTACAATAGTCACAATCCTTAAGTGGTATGTATGTTAGCACATGATGATATGAGTAAGTGAGAGAAGTTGAAGTATAACATTTTAAAAATGATGTAAAGGAGTTAAATAGGTAAGTATATACATTTTAAAGGATAAAATTATGTTCACCTTATAAATTCTTAGTCTTTGAACTCCAAAATATTCACCTATAACTAGGTTAAGGGGACCTAACTAAGCTTTAAAGTCAAATAACAAGAGTATGAAACATAATGATAAGGTTGAGAGTTTGGTTGATAATTTATATTATATATTGTGTATTTAGATACAAGGTAACTAAGAAATTTTCAAGGAAAAATCATTCCAAATAACATACACAAGTAAGATGAACCTACAGTCAAGCAAGGAAAGACATAATTAGTTGTGTATTATAAAGGATAAGGAAGTATCATTAGAGAGAGGAGGTTTGATGAGTTTTTATAGCTTAAATAGGTAGTAAATAATATTTTTACATTTAAAATAACTATTATAACTATTATTTCATCTATTTCTCCACCTACAACAAATAAAATTGTGAATATTCACCTATTGCTAGTATAGGCCTACAAGTAGTCTTTTGAAGGAGTGAAATGTTGATAGAGGTTGCTATTGGATGTGATGATAGGAGAGTGTTACGGCTAAATTTAAATGATATAAATGAATATAATAAATTTAATTATTATATATTAATATCAAACCCATAAATAATAATACTCATTTCACTAACATAGTCTACCAACACAGTATATTGTAGACCTATAGGCCTACCCTATATCATAGTGAGGAAAGTAAAGTTTTTATATTTTATAATTAATTAGTAATGGTAAAAATTGATGTATATAACATCATGAATACCTACATAAATTTTTTAATCATGAGATTGGAGAGAAAACTCATTTAATAAACCTCTAGGGTGAACAAGTCTAACTTGCATAGAAACCCTCAATGATGGAGTTCAAGGTTTTAGGCCTAATTTGAAGGTCAATGTTGGTGTAAAATAATTATGAGTCATTTAATATGTTATTTTAAAACATTTTTAAAACTTATTTCTATGTTAAAGTGTGTTTAGAGGATTCAAGACCTAAAATGGCCTTTTTTAGCTCTTTTATACATAGTCACCAGTTCGAGAGGTAGATTTGAAGAAATTAGAAATTGTTGTAAAAGGTGTATTATGACTTGTGGTTTATTTATGTGTTTAATAAGGTTCCATGATTAAATTTTTTTGAGTTGGTTCAGCCACTTGGGCCTACAAATTCATGACCAATTAATTAGAAGGTGAATTACCCCATTTTGCTTGAGAAGGATCTCAAATAGGTCAGATGTTTACTCAAATATTACAGGATGTTTTTCATAGGAAATTAATCCCATAGGTTATGTTATATGGGTCCCATTAATATAATTTATTGGAATTGGTTTGTAACGAACTGCTACACCAAAACCTTGAGGCGTTAATGAAGTCTGCCCAATAGGACCATAACATCCCACCACGCTTCTGAAGCCCAGACTCTGGGCTGGATTTTTGCCCATACCACCAAGATTCCCTACATGTATGAGCCCTAGATGAACACTTCCATGCCGGCGTAGCCACCCGCTCTATGACTTGAACCCGGGTGGAGGCTCTGATACCACATGTAATGAACCACTAGACCAAAACCTTGAGGTGTTAGTGAAGTCTGCCCACCAGGACCATAACATTTACCACTTATAATGATCTTGATATTCAAAATATGCAAAAACACCCTTAAGGTAGGGAAACACCATATAATACTCCTTTAGGAAGGAATACCTCCACAATGTCTCTTTAAGAGGATAACCTCCAATATCCTCTTACAATAGAATACTCAATGCTTAATTGATATCTTTAGCATGATATTCATCCCCTATATATATATATCTATCTAACCCATGGATGGGTAACCTCCTAATCCAATGTAGGCTGACCATTACCCAATATACTACTTCCACAAGTTACTCTATTATCTTAATATATTATACCCATATAACTAATGGGATGTGTGCCACATGTCGACATCTCCATCAACCCATATACATCAATACATCATATCCCTAGGTACATAGCATTCCTTCCCTTCTTGACATATTTCATCCCTGAAACATAGGAAGAAACCAAATAATGAGTGTACTTTAAATCATTGCACACTTATCTCCAATCTCGATCATCTAGCCATCCATATGTGATCTTGGCAAGTGATAGCTCTCCAAGCTTGTTTCCAAATTTTATTGTGCTCCTCTATTTGCATTTTTTATCATAATTATATGGCTTTGTTGTCTAATCATAATTATTCCTCTTTTTATTCCATGTACCATATTCTGTTATGCTACTCTGATTCCAACCATGACCATAGTAGGTATTCTTCCATGCATAGTCATAGTGATTTCCCCATTCATTCCATGTGCCATAGTATTTTTTCTTTGGGTTCCATGCATATCCATAATGATTAGAAATTTTATTTCTTTTATAGATAAAATGATTGTTGTTATGACACTTCCTCACTTGGTTCCATGATTTTTTCCTCTCATGATGATGTGGGTGTCTATATACCTCAACTTTTTCCAATACCTTGACCTTATCCACCTTTGATTCTACCTCTTCTACCTTTCCCTTATTTATCTCTTGAGCATATGAATTTTTCATTTGTAGTGTGTCTTTATCTATATCATCTGAATCTTCATCATTTGTTTCCATCTCATCTTCACGATCTACCTAGATTGTTATTGGTGCATTTTTCACTATGATATCTTGTAAAGTGATCTTCTTTTTCCTATACCAAAACTTCATGAACTTTTTCTGAATATTAATATTCATTATTCCCAAAGTCTCTAACCATGGATATCCAAGAACTATATCCATATCATCCATATTCAAAGCATAAAAATCTGAATGCAAAACATATTTTTCCATAATGAGTTTCAGATCTTCAAACATTGAAATATTCTTACCATTTACTTGAACCTCCTTGATATTATGTGCTTGAACATGTAGATGCTTAGCCACATTCATGTTAATGAAGTTATACTTGCTAGTAGGGTTTATGGACACAACCACCTTCTTCTTTTGAATGCATCCATGAAATTAAAAAATTGACTCAGATTTCTTTGGAGCCAAATGATTTGAACCCTTATTTTCTTCTTCTTCTTCTTCTTCTTCTTCTTCTTCTTTATCATCATGATTTTATTCCTCTTCTAGATCCTCTTTTTCTTTTATATCCCATCTATCTAGGAAGGTTTTCTCCATTGCTTCCCATGAAGAATACTATTGTGCAAAGCTCAATTCATTAGTCCACCAATGTTTTACAAGCCCAAACAAAGAATAAGATAATTCTATTTTCCATAAATTTTTTTTAGTATTTTTCTCCTTAAAATTGAGCCAACATTATCTAGCATCAACATCATCTTCCCCTAAAAATTTTTGCAACTCCATGATCCACAAAAAAAATTAAAGTTCATGAAACCCTAAAATGTCAAAATTGATCCATAAAATCACAAAAAATCACTCCAAACAACTCAAAAAATTCTGAATTTTTGAATGTACTTCTCTTATACCTGCTTACATCTCTAGAAAAAATTTCGAATAAAAATTACTTATATTTTGGAAGATATGGCGAAATTATTATAAACCCTAAAAAATAGCAATAACTCCCTCAAAATGAATCAAAAAACTCTGAAATTTTTACTATGCTTCTCTTATATTTTATGACATCTAAAGTAAAAATTTTGAATAAAAATTCCCTATATTTCAAACGATATAGTTAAATTAGGGTTTCACTCCACACAAATTTCCCAAATCGAAGCTCTGATACCACTTGTAATGATCTTGATATTCAATATATGCATAAATACCCTTAAGGTAGGGAAACACCATATAATACTCCTTTAGGAAGGAATAACTCCACAATGTCTCTTTGAGGGGACAACCTCCAATATACTCTTAAAATAGAATACTCAATGCTTACTTGATATCTTTACCATGATATTCATCCCCTATATATACATCTATCTAACCCATGGATGGGTAACCTCCTAATCCAATGTAGGCTGACCATTACCCAATATACTACTTCCACAAGTTACTATATTATATTAATATATTTTACCCATATAACTAACTAAGGGGATGTGTGCCACATGTTAGCATCTCCATCAACCCATATACATCAATACATCATATCCCTAGGTACATAGCATGGTTTTTAGAATAGACGCCTATCCTTTTTGAACCATTGTTAAGAACTTAAACCCCTCTAAACCCTCCTTAAACCCTAAAATTGACATTATTGAAGAGAAATTTTTATTTAAACCTCTTAATTTTATGCTTTGACTTCTAAATTATCCTATTAGAAGTATTAGCTCCCATGATCTTCACTTTTAGGTGTTTTTTCATAGGTGCAAGTACAGTTTCATATGGTACAAGGTAAAATAGGTAGTTTTAAGCTTGTTTGTGAGTGTAAATGTACTGGAGTGACATAAAATACATTTAAAGAGATTTATGGGGACTTTATAGAGGTTTTAAAATTCATTCAAACTCTTATATAGACATCACAAGTTGTTATACATTTCGTACAAGTTGTCCACTAGCTTAAAAGGTGAGAGAACTCAATTTTGCAAGCCCAAAACCAATGGTGAAGGATTGAGAGTGTCATAAATTAATTAAATATAAAGGATTTATTTTTTTAAAAGGTTATACAGGTCTCATTATGTCACATTAAAGCATCAAAACCTACAAGTTTCTTGAAAAACATCTCAAACAACACCTCAAGCACACAAAAGCATATAGGCTTGCCAATGACCATTTCATGGTTTTCCCATCTACAAAATGTCCCATAATTTTAAAATTATCATGGAGGATGGTCTTATGTTAGGTAAAGTTAATAAAAAAACTTTTGGAAAGTTTCACATGTTTGGTTGGTCATTTGGGCCAAATTTCTCTTTCAAGGCCTAAGAGGCCTAATTGTGGAGATAAGTGATAGCAAATAGATATTTCCGCTTGTATTTGGATCATGAAATTTAATATGAAGATTTAAGGGGATAGAGGTTACTAAAATAGGTTCTCATTTTTCCATGTTGATCTATATATTATTCTAGAAAAGGAACTTTACCAACTTTTAGGCTTATAAGGAATGAGTGAAAAAGCAAGCAAATGGAGAAAAATGGCATATTTGAGAGGGTATGTTGGATCCAATTTCATTCTTATAGGTCTTAATTGATGTTGAGAATCCATATATGGAGGTAATTTATCTGTTTCAATGCAAAACATAATCTTTTCTCTCTTACACCTCTTTGTTCATGAAGGATTCAAGTGATGAAATCACTAAATTGATGCAAATAAACATTTGAAAAGGTTTTATTGGTGTTTATCTCCCCATCCCACTCCTAATAAAGTATGAAAAAGTAATATTTTGATTGGAAGAAGGTTTCAAAGGTTGGAAAGGTCTCTAAAAATCCTAACTAGACCTTCCTTCCTACGCTTAGCATGTTGAAAGAGTCAAACAAGCATCCATGTGCCTTATAACAAGACAAGTAACATAGATGGACATCATGAATGAATTAGAATAAAATTTAAAGAAATAATTGATGAATACTTAAATTCCTATTTTCAAAGATGAATAATTATTCTTTATTAAGGATATATGAGCTAGTATATAGGGTGTTCAAGCAAGGATGTAGGCACCTTCCAAGTGGTCAAGCGTGACCAATCAATGATGAAGACATTTTCAAGATTCCTTAAGAAATATTAATATACCTCTACACCACTATAAGGACATGAATAAAAGGATTTATTTTAAGAATTACTACATATCACTTGAGGGGTTTTAAGACCAAGTTGGCATCCCTATTTTGGGGTTGTTGTGTCTCCTCATCATTTGATTTTATATTTATACTCTCTTTTATAGAATTCATTATCAATATTTTGCTTTGGATTTGCTTAAAGGCTTCCATAATTTTGTATTTTCCTCTTGAATTAATAACTTATTTTCCTCCATTTTGAGGTTTTGGTGAAGTGTATGGTGATTTCCATTGATATAACATTGTGAAACATTAGTTTTCCTATATTATTGTCTAGTTTTTATACCTTCATATGGGAAATTTGAGTTTCTATAGGTTATTTTAAGTGTTAAGATCAATGTTAGTCTAAGTTTGGATGTGAATTTAGTACCTTTCCTCCATACAATTATTGAGTTTATCAAGTCTTTTGCATAGAACACTATTCTAAAAGTCATTCCTAAAGTGAAAATAATGTGTGCAATCTTCTTCCCTTCCTAATATTTTCAACTACAAGCACATGTGGTCATATAAATTGGTGCATCATCTTCATTCCTATGTTTTCATTTTTTTAAAAACTAAATGGGGGTAAAAATTTATTAAGATCAAAGATAAGACAACAATTACAAATTGTTCTCCTGGTCCACCAGGTGAACCAGTTCCTGATACATACTCACAGGGAGCATTCCCTGATCAGTAATACTCCAAGTAGGACCATTCTCCGATGCCCATTTGGCAAGGTGGTCAGCAACACCATTCCATTCATGGGGAATGTGTTTCAAAGAAATTGAATTGAAGGAAGTACTTAAATGCCTAATATGATGAACAATAACATTTAGATGCCAATCCACTTTACCTGTATTACCATTATTCAACAAGTTAATCACCACTTACGAATCCGATTCACAGATAATATTATAGCATCCATTTTCATAGAAGAATTTCATAGCCTCAAGGATCACCATGGCTTCCATAAGGTTATTTGTATGACAGCCTTTGTAGATTGAAAAAAGAAATTGGACACTCCTAGAACTATTCCAGCCAATACCACCTATTCCAGCCTCGCCTGGGTTCCCCCGTGAGGAACCATCCATGTTTATTTTTACTACGCCATCTTCAAGGAGAGTCCATCAGCCTGTTCTATTGATTGGTTGTACCTTTTGGCTTCTCCCATTAGCTAAACCTCTGCCCGTCCCAAATTCACAGCTTGTGCTCAGGGCCAATCCCATGCGCTTGTAGAGCCCAGTCGTTTCAATGTCCAAGTTTTCACCACTCATAAATTTAAATTGCAATGTTTCTTACAGAGAATTAAGGATTTTTGTCCACAATGGCCTCAACTCAAGCTGCACACCCTTGAAGATTCTCCTATTTCTTTCCAACCACAAGTTCCATAAGATGAATGAAGGACCGACAGTCCAAGCATTTTGTAAGATGGAACTCCTTGCTAGAGCATGACCAAGTTTATTCCAAAATTTAGTCAATGAATAGACATGCCAACAAGGGACGCCCCAGGAAATCCACCATAGGTGCCAGACCTATTTAGCAAAGGGGCATTGAAAGAATAAGTGCGCACCTGTCTCTTCACTACTATGGTAGAAAACACAGATAGATGGCCCCTGAAAGCCACACTTGCACAAATTGTCCCAAGTGAGGCATTTGTTGTGTGTAATAAGCCATAGAAAAAAGTTACATTTGGGCCAAGAAATTTGGCTCCAAACTTTTTTCCCCCATAAGAACTGATCTCCATTGAGAATTTGCTTAGCCAAAGTTATATACCCTGCAGATACAGAATACTAGCCTGTAGCATCTCCAACCTAGGCAAGAACATCACATCCTTGCAAAGAATTACATCCTCTGGACTCGAGGATTTGAGTTAATTATCTTTTATCCTCAACTGAACCTCCCGATGGCCAATCGAAGGAATTTTTCCACCTGTAACCAATAGTCGTGCCTAGGTTAACAACTTCTTTGTAATGCATCACAGTGTTCCAGCCATCAGAGTGAAAGGAATCAGAAGGAGTCTGTAAGTGTGGATGTGAAACTAATAGGGGTGGCACACCATCCCAAGAGTCTTCCCAGAAGAAGGCCTCAGTTCCACTATTGCACACCTAGAAAAGGCTCTGTTTCACTAGCTGTGATCCATCCTTAAGGGTACCCCACACCATCGATCCTCTTCCCTTAAGAGGGAGTCTAGATATATCATGGGGTGAAATACCCAAAAAGTATTTCACTATCAGAATTTAGGCCCATAGGGAAGACTGATTAGAGCACCACCTCTAATATAGCTTGGTAGCCAAAGCTTGGCTGGCCAAAATAGCTGAGCATAATCCAAGTCCTCCATCCTGCTTTGGTCTGCACACCGTAACCCAATTGATAAGACTCCATTTCATATTTTATAAATTCTTGCTCCAAAGAAACTTCCTAGAAAGGGAATCATATTCCTTTAGGAAGTATGCTGGAGCTATCTGAACCATGCTATGGTATATGGGTAATGCCTAAATAACTGATTGAAGGAGAATCACTCTACTAGCAGTAAATAGCCATCAGTGAGTCCAATGACTAATTTTCTGCCTTAGCTTGTCCAACACATTTTGCCAAAATAGCCTAGGCTACTTTCCCACAACTATGGGAATGCCCAAATAAATCATCAGAGGTGTTTGAGTCTAGAATCTCAATATGGTAGCTATCCTTCTTTGAATAGCCTCGGGCATGTTAAAGAAGAAGATAGAGGACTTATGATCATTTATCTTTTGTCCAAAAGCCTGCAAATAATTATCCAGGGTGAGGCAGAAGGCTTCTGCTTCCCAGATCCAAGCTTTACCAGCTAAGATAGTATCATCAACAAATTGGAGATGAGTCAGGGGGTTATCTCATTCCCCCATTTCTAGCCATGTAAAATATTCTAAGAGACCCAATCTTTGAAGAGCCGTCCCAGCCCCTCGGCCATAATGATGAATAGGTATGATGAAAGCAGATCTCCTTGACGAAGGCCTCTTGAGGCACTAAAAAGCTTTGAAGGTGTTCCATTTATAAGGAATGAAAAGGAGGGTGTAGTAATACAACTTAGCACCCAACTAATCCAATCTTGATTGAAGCCAAACGTGAAAAGTATTTTGCTCAAGAATCTCTAGCTAACTCTATCATAGGCTTTGGCAAGGTCAAGCTTAATAAACATTGCCCTCTCCTATGAAATACTCATAGAGTGAATGGCCTCTTAAGCAATCACCACTCCATCCAATATATGTTTTCCTACCACAAAGCCCCCTCGTTCCTCTAATATAAGACAAGGGAGGAGTCCTTTCAGCCTCTGTACAATAAGTTTAGAAATGATTTTGTGGATCACATTGCAAAGCACAATGGGCCTATACATTTCCAACTTATTTGCCTACTCCATCTTCGGAATAAGAGCCAAAAATGTAGCATTCAAAGCTCTGAGCATTTATTTTCTGGAGTAAGATTCCTAAATCACTTCCATCAAATCCCGCTTTATGATATCCCAAAAGTCTTGGAAGAATTCAGCCAGGAATCCATCTGGCCTAGGGGCTTTACCTCTCTTCATGCTGAAAACCACCTCCTCCACTTTAGCCAAAAAAACTGGCCACATAAGTCTCTCATTCATATCCTCATTCACCAATGATGGAATGCAATCTAAAATAGTATTTTATACCCCTTCATCTGGCACTAGATCATTGGTAAAGAGCTCAGAAAAGTACCGAATAGCTTCCCTGTTAGTAGCTTGGGAGGAGGTTAGACAAGTCCCATCCTGAGTAATAAGAGAAGTAATAAAATTCCTATTACGGCATGCCTGAACATAATTATGGAAAAAGGTTGTGTTCTTTTCTCCCTCCTAGAGCTAGTCAATGTGGGCCTTCTATTTCCAATATATTTCTTCCTGAAGTTCCCACTCCGCTAAGACATTTATAGCTCTAGCTTCCTCTAATCGAAGGCTTTCTAAGAGTCCATCGTCTCTTATCTGCCTGGTAATTTCATCTAGCTGATATTGAGAATTCTTATTCATATAATTTAAATGTCCAAAGCAATTTCTATTCCAAATTTGCAACTTTCTTTTAACATACTGAAGCTTTTTAAGAAAAGAATACATAGATGTCCCATATGCAGGGCCTCCCTACCTCCACCATTGACCAATGCAATCATGGAGAGATGGGTCCCTAAGCCACATCAACTTAAACTTGAATGGAGGATTTTTGGGACCATCAATATAACCAATGGAAAGCTTAATAGGCTAGTGGTCAGAACCTCTCCAATCCAAGATTTCAGAGGTGAGTGACATAGCACTAGACTGCCAAAAGCAAGAAATGAGAAATCTATCAAGGAGTTCAGAGATGGCAGCATTACCTGATCTTCTATTGCTCCATGTGAACAGTCCATTCGAAGGTCTAACATCAAAAAGGTGTAACATTTCAACATTATGGTGAAGGCATTCTAAAGAAGGACCTAACCAATTCAGCCCTCCTCTTTTCTCCTCCAGACTCAGCACCACATTAAAGTCACCAGCAACTATCCATGGTAGGAATGGATGACACGTTCAGATGTAGTAGATGTGTTCCCAAAGTTGCAGTTGTCCATTAATATCAACAGGTGCATATACTGTGGTGATCAAGCACAATTCACCAGTTTCAAAAGAAGACACCACCACTGACAAGGCTAATATATTGGAAATCCAGTGCATTGGCAAAATTTTCCTTGGGTCCCATCCCATGGCTAAACCTCCCGAATTGCCTCAAGCACCTATACATTGCCACTGCCCTGCAAGCTAGATATTTGGCATATAAGCAAATAATGAATCAACTGACAATTTAGTCTCCTGAATACAAAAAAAATCTGGAGTATGATTCCACACCAATCTATCTATAGCTTTTTGTCTAGGGGAGCTATTCAAACCCCTTACATTCCATGATAGGACTATCATTGATTAGATTGGGGGAAATGTTCATCCAAGGTTTTAACAACCCCAGCCTTCACCAATAAATCACCTGTAATTTTAAGTCTATCTTGGTCCTTTCTACGCCCACCTTTGGAAGGAGCAACAGAGGTGGCCTTTTTGAATTATTTCTACATTAGCCCAAGTGCCAAGGCAGGTCCTTTTTCTTTTTTACCAGCATCCCCTTCCTTGACCAAATCAGCCCATCTACCTTCTTTCTCTTTCAGCTCACATGAAACCTCAAGCATTCCTTCCTCATGTCTCAATGAACTATCAAAAAGTGCTTGGACCATCATATCTTGCACTTCATTAAGGCCAAAAAGTTGCTTAGATTTCTCCACATCTTCCCCCTGATCTTCCATTAGAATACCATCTTCAAGGGCCATATAGTCAAGGGCTTCAAACCTATTAAACCCCAAGTTAACCTGCCTATCAGCATTTCCTCACTTCCATCCATGACCTCTCACTTGCCTTCTAATTAGTATGAAACCATCTTGCCCAGCATGATTTTGGTCACTTGACCCCTGTGGCAAGCTTGCATTATTTGAACCTTCCCCTTTACCCAACCTGTCAGGTTGAGTTTTTACATTTTTCAGTAGAACCGAATGCCCAATCCCCTTTCTAGCATAAGCTATGTTTGGCGCTATAGAATTAGGTCTAGTTCCTTTATCTTTGGTAGCCTGAGGGCATTGATGATGTAAATGCCCATATACATGACAAATTATACACCTGAAGGGAATGGCTTCATAATCAATCTGCTAAATCCATGATAAGGAACCCATACAAATCTCTATAGAGTCTGGTAGCAAGTTATTTAGATCCATGTCCACATAGATGCAGGCATAAGAAATCATCTTCTTGTGTAATGATTGATGAGCAATAACTGTTGGTGTTCCTAGCATAGTCACTATTTTCCTGAGAATGTCCTCTCTCCAAAATTCCAATGGTAGTCATGGAAGATGAACCTAGACTGGAACACAGGCTGGGAGTTCATCAGCAGAATTGAACCCCACATGCCAGGGTTTAAGAAATAGGCCCACAAGCTCATAGAAGTAGGGGCCCCCTTCAAAAATATGATTTCTATTTGCCACAGAAGAAAAACTTACCAAAAAATAGCTATTCCCTGCCAACATAATGTCAAAATCCCCTTCAATGGCCCAGGATCGACCAATCTAGGCTTCCAAAGCTGCCACAGGGATTCTAATGCCCAGGAATTTGCAAATCAAGGTGTGTGAAGACAAATATTCAACATCTTCCTAAACTGCCTCTTGGGGAATGACTAGAATCAGTCGATATTAGCTCCTCAGTAAGCATCCATTAACTTTGTTGAGTCTGGTCTACTCGCTAGAATAAAATTCATCTTGAGCAGCAAAACTCACCCCAGGTGTCGCTCCCTCCTTCTTGGGTCCTGTCGACGGGCTGCCACTCCCTCCTCCGCGTACAACCATCCTCCAAGGGAACACAATACCTTTCATTCCTATGTTTTCATTTCAATTATAATACAAGTAACATTTCTTTCACCCTTTACAGAATCATAAATTAGTAGTTAGTAGGAATAGGATCAAGTTTAGTGATTGCATCAAGGGAACCAACCCTTATTTGGAGATGATCTCCCTTCCAAAGTCACCCAAACTTAGGAGATATTCCATTGTTTTAGCAGGAGTGATAGAAAGCACACATTCTCATAAGGGTATCACTCCTAACTAATAATAGTATCCTCCCTAGTCCTCTTGGGAAAATTATCCCTTTGATATTTATCCTTACATTTGATGTCAATAACTACATGGTAGAATATGAATCCTTAATCCTAGGAATGACAGTGACACTTGATTTAGACATTGCATATCCTCATTCTTTAGGTGACTCCCAACTCATTTTCCACTAGGTTAATGGTGATTATCAATGCAAAATTAAAAACATAATTTATTATTATCAAATAGTTATTACCATTGCCAAATAAATATCTTATTTTACCATCTAACCCATCCCTCAAGATAAAAATTATATCACTAATTCACTTACTTTGTTCACATATTTATTTCATCCTCACCAAATTCTTACCAATTTTATATTTCTTATCCAAATAATAAGGTCCCCATCTTCCATTCAACCAAAATATTTACTTATCTACCATATTGAGGTTCTTACCATTTAATAAAGACCATGGTACAAAGACATCATTCATTTCCTTAAACACCAAACCTATCCTCCAAATATCAATTCCCATGAAAAGACTCACATTCATAAATAAGCTTTCAAGTATGTCTTTTGATATAACATCCTTTATTATCACAATGTTGAAGGTACCCTGATCCACTGTGTTATGAAGAAGAGGTCCCTCCTCTTCTTTTAAAATCACAAAGGGGAATTTATGGTGCTCATTGTAGCAAACATGATATAGATCATAAATTCTTACATATGGGTTAGTTTTATCTTACTCTTGAAAAGGATGCCATCAAGTTCACAAAAAAGTGTAATCCTTGTCAACTTCATGATGATTTAATCCATTTCAATCTATATGAGCTTCAAACTATGGAATCTCCTTGGTCATTCTTAATGTGGGGATTAGATCTCATAGGAAAACTACCTAGATCATATGATGTGCATGTATTTATCATCATGGCTATCAATTATTTTACCAAATGGGTCAAATATATGCCCCTTGTTAATGCCATAAAAACCACAATACATAAATTCATCCTTAACCAATCATTTTACACTTTGGTGTTCTTCATACTATCATTTTCAATAATGGTAGTGATTTTAAAAATAACACATCAAATAGCTCTCTGATAAATTCAAAATCAATCACAAATTTTTTATGCCCTACCATCCAAAATGTAATGGCCAAACTAAGGAAACTAAAAAATACTTAATAAAATTCTCCAAAATACAATTTTTGACACTCACGTATATTTGCATCTTCATCTATATTTTGCTCTTTGGGCCTATCATTACTAGCATATACATTACCATTGTGGAAACACTATTTTCACAAGTCTATGGTTTTGAATGAGTCCGCCCATTAAAAGTTGAGATTCCCTCTCTTTGCATATTTCTTCATGGTATTATACTTGATAAATAATTATGTTAATCTCACCTTTATTCTCTTGACCTTCTTGATGGAAACCATCTTTTTTCTTTGCAACATAATTACCAATACAAGGCCCACATTGCCAAACAACATAACAAAATATTTAAAGTTTGCACTTTTAATGTTGGTGATATTATACTTAAATTAGATTACACACATGAAATATAGGTAAATATTCCCAAAAATGGTGGGGCCCTTACTTATTAATAAACATCCTTGGTCCTCACACATATCATCTTCAAACTAATGAAGGCCATATTTTCAAAGAACCACCAATGTGCAATTATTAAAGTATTTTGCCTAGATCTTTCCCTTCTTATCATTATTTCTATATGTGATCCTTATAAAACTTTTTGAAGTATATCTACATGGGTCTCATCCTTTGTAGAAATTCTCTTTCCAAAAACCTTAGTTTCTCATTTTTTGTCCTTTGGTTTCTCTTTTCTCATGAGTTGTATTGCAAAATGATGGATAGACCCTGATCTTCCTCATGATTTACTTTTATTCTCATTGTTTCCTTACTTTCCAATAATTTTATCACCCCTTGGGTTTTTTTATTTATGAGTAGGACTTGGCCTTCCTCACAAATACCATATTTATCATTTACTTTCAACATGATTTCTTCACCCACTCAAGTTTATCTTTAATGAGTTGTAGTGTAAGACCATCAATAAGACCATGACTTCCTCATAAAATCACCATATTTAATTAATTCAGTGTTCTTTCTCTAGAATGTTTAGTAATGCACAAGTTTATGATCCCTTATTCTTATTTTTATCTTTTTATTCTTTTGTAGGTAAAATTTACACAACAATAAAGTGTTAGCATGTTTTCCTACACTTATTTAATTATTATGATAAGGAATCACACTTCACTATAACTATATCCTTTTTTGCCACCCTTTATTACATATTTTGTGATTTGAAGTAATTCAAATTGTTTTATGTTTCATTCCCATTGATTTCATTTCCTTTCATTCCACTATGGATAAACCAAGGTCAGAATCAAGATAGCACTTTTATTTCCCTTGAATTAAAGATACACTTAGATATCGTGCTCTCTAAGTTCTCTTTATTAGTAACCAAGTTCAAATTATTCAAATTATGGTCATCTTTAGCACCCATGTCTAGTTTTTTGAATCCATATAGATGAGGAATATGAAAATACATCAAAAATTAAAAATCCAGATCATTTGAAACAAAAGGAAACATACAAAGTCAAATGTAAAATTCACACCAAAATACATGATTATTAGCACATCTCCTATCTATAATCAAAGCTCAAACTCTATAGTTGTCCTCACGATATAACCGAGGTCCATTTAGGTGTAGTAGGTAAGTAGATTAGAATAGGAAAATTTAAAAAATTATATGGCACTACCTACTTTTTCATGAAAGTACCCAATCTTGATAAAAGACTGATAACTCTGTAAGGGGTCCTAAGGAATGGGGAACATGTTGTGGGAAGCTAGTTCCATTTTAATTTTCATGCATATATCCTTCATGGGATTATATACATATTTAATTTTTTAACCTAATATTTTTGTGGCTAAGAGAAGTTATTCAAATTCCTTAATGTCAAAATTCGTCTTATTTTGATAAACCTAATTTGAGTGCCTTGTCTTTGATAAAGAGTTTATCTACATTGGTTTTTACTTCATTCTCCCCTCCACCCATCTCATTTCCCCCTTGACAATAAAGTGTTATTCTAAATCTATTTCCCCTTCTCTAATTCCCTTTTATTCACATCTTAAAAATATCCAAGAACCACTTTGTTTTAGTTGTATATGAATGTATCATGCTTTGATATAGAGGGAACATGACTAGGTAGATATTTTATTGAAACACAAAGAATGTGATCACAACAAGTCCTAATATGCATGATGTAAATCATGGAAACATTTAGATAATGAAATTAAAATCTCAAAAAATAATCAAGTACACACACAATATCACTCAAAATTAGATCAAAATATAATGGTCTAAGAATACTTAAAACAAGGGCCATGC
The DNA here is from genome assembly GCA_037957365.1 of Torreya grandis. Lineage (NCBI taxonomy): Eukaryota > Viridiplantae > Streptophyta > Pinopsida > Cupressales > Taxaceae > Torreya > Torreya grandis. The sequence continues at coordinate 612,482 of JARHVA010002413.1, forward strand.
TCAAATGTCACACAATCAAATGGACATTACTTAGTAAAATTCCCACAAGTAATAAATGACATATTAAAATGTTAATATACAACAATAAATGACATATTCAAATTTCAAAGAGGAAAACAAAGGCACATTCGCCATAAACAATGGAGCATATTAAAATTATCAAACAAATAAGACAATAGCAAGGTAAGACAATGAACGAAGTACATAGATGAAATCATAAACTACCATCGTAAACATAACCTACAAGTCCCTAGATATATCTGATAAGAAAATATGTACATAACATATCAATTACACTACAAAATATATAAGAGGGATAAAGGCATGTGTAGTATATGAGTTTAGACATGATAATGTAAAATGACCATATAATTATATAACATGGATGTATCATGATCAAAGAGGTGGATGCCCCCAACGTCCTTGTGATGTGAGTAGAAGGAAATCCCAACATTTAAAAGTGCATAGATTATGTGTTTTTTTATTCATGAATCACACTCAAAAGATGCATGAAACACATGTATATAGGAAATACTGATATGACATCTACCAACAAGTAATTGACAACATATATGCCAAGGAATAAATAATATATGTAAATGATGAGCATATTTATGTATTTTGGAAGTCTTTGGTATTTTTGAAATATCTCAAGTGTGATATTTATGCATGTGCATGATCCTCATTATACATTTGAGAGGTTTTAATTTAAGTGTGGTTAGGTGGTAAATAGATTTTTTAAAAAAATATGTAATAGTGAATGGTCCAAAAAAATTTGGTTTGAACTTCTCCTTCTTATCTTTTTCTACATTGGTGTTGTTTTCATTTTATTTTAATACCAAGCCATCGATAAAAAAGTAACATGGCCAAACCTTTTTTTATATGCATGCTTTACATTATTTTGATAAAACCATAAGTATTTAGCAACCTTTTTACATTTTTCACTCAAATTTTCTAATTGATGCAATCTATTTTCATGATATTCATTACATTTTATAATATCTTTGAGAGAGATATGGAGGGAATATATCACAAGTTCAATCGATAACATTACCTCTGTACCATAAACCAAAGAATAAGGTGTAGTATGATTAGGGGTGTGAACACTAGTATGGTATGCCCATAAAGTATACACTATCTATAGGTGCCAATATGAACTATATCATTCAACTATTTTGCCAATTTTTTTGAAAATGACTTTATTTGTTACCTCTACCTATCCATTTCCCTGTGGATAGTAATGTGTAGAAAATGTATGCTTTATGTTTTATTTATTCAAAAGTTTTTGACTATCTTATTTTTGAATGAGGATCCACTATCAAAAATAATAACTAAAGGTATGAAAAAATGGGAAATAATATTAGTCATCAAAAACCTGCATATGTCATCTCATGTAATAAATTCAATGAGAGTTTCCTCCGCCCATTTATAAAATATTATATTATTGTGATTATGAACATATGTCCACCAATATACACTAGATTTATCATGATAGTCAAATCAAATCCCCATAAGGATAAAATCCATGGTGAGACAATAGGTTGTAACTCATGAGATGGTTCATGGTTCAAATTGTTAGATTTTTGGAATTATAAACATAATATAGCAAGTTTAATACATTCATGTTCCATGGTAGGAAAATAATATCCTTGATGTAAAAGTTTTTAAGACATGGCCTTGCCACTAAATTGTCTTCCACACTCACTATTGTGCATTTTTAATAATGTAGCATGTTCCTCATTTGTTTTTAAACATCAAATAAGGTGTCCATCAAAATCATAAAATATATAATTCTGAATAATAACATAATTACTTCATGTTGTAATTTTCATTTATAATTTTGTATATAGTGGTCTAGTATATAATCTTGGTAAAGGAAATTACAAATATCACTATACTATTTTATGTTCATATAACTATAAGTAATAACAAGAATGGTTAAGGCATTCATTTTTTTAAAATAAATGAAAGGCACTCATAACTGGCATATCATAAATTTTATATGATCATTATTGCTATCAAAGGTGATCAAGGATGTCATACTTATATTTACAAGGGATATTATCAATAGAAAACATATCAAATCTTTATTTTATTTTATCCATCATTTATTTATATGGTAGAAGGTGTTATTATTTAGTTTGGTAATGATTGGTAAATTGATTAAGGATCAACTGAGAATCACCAAAGACCTAAATGTCCTTGAGTTGAATTTTTTGTGCTCTTGATAATATGATTATTGAGGATTAATATTTTGTTATATTATTAGTGTAACAAAAATCTAATCTATAAGAGAAAGTTAAGTATATTCCCTTAAGGGTGTAGAATATAAAATGAATATCTACTCCTATTCTACATCTTAATCCATTGAAAACAATATCCATGTATTTGAAGATATGATAAATGCCTCAAACTCATCATAGAAAGAATTAGTAATTTTAAAAGGATTAGGTAATTTAGTAGAAACCAATTGGTTGGTTACAACTTGACCTTTTATCAACGTTTGGGACATAAATTTGAGATCAAACTCTATAAGTTGCATTACCCATTTTATGATACAACTGGTGAAGTGTGTTTCATTCATAAAAAAACATTAATGGATCTTATTTAACTATCATATGGACCTCAATATTGATGAAATAGTGTCATAGTTTTTGTGTATCAAAAACCAAGGATAAACATAATTTTTCCATTGATGTATATTCCCTTGGTATTCAACTAGTTGATGACTGATGTGGATTTGAATTTAAAATGATAGTAGGGATTTTTTAGAAATAAATAAAAGTATCATATGCATACCTTGACTTACCTTTATCACTAAACGGTTGTCTATTGTATTTTTAGTTTTGATCATGGAGGATGCATTAATGGATTTGGACAAAACCTAAGGATATAAATAGAAAGACCAAAAACAATTAATCATAGGGAAATCAATATAAATGAACTTTTCATAATTGAATGTCACTTGTAAAATTGGTAAGATTTAGATGAAAAATGATAAGTTAGAAATAAAATACCAAGGAAAAATGGATAAAATGAGATTAAATCAGGTAATAGAAAGGGAAAGGCTACTAAATTACCAACACACCCAAACAAATATACCTTAAGTAAGAAAAGTAACAAACTAGATTAAACCAAAGACATGTTAAAACTGAATTAAAATATAAAACATCAATGCAAAATAAGTATCAAAACATTCTTAAAAAAATATGTAAAATTAATGTAAAGTAAAAAAAACATTGATGAATAAGAAGTAACAATCCAAACTTGACCATCAATGTTAAAAGTGAATGAAATGAAATTATTTGCAAAAATAAAATTTAGAATTTTTAAATATAACTAATGAAGATCTGAGAAGGATATGGAAATGATTTAAAGAATTAATTCATAGTCAATTAAGATAAAAAATTTGTGCTTAAGATTGATTAAACTAAAATAAACATATTATGATCATGTTTTAAAAGAGATGAAGAACAATGAATATAGAAGTTAGGATAGATATTTAGAAACAAACATGCTTGTTAATAGGGAATATGAAATGGGTGGTGGGGGAAATTTAGGTAGTACCAAGTAGAAAATATTTATCATAAACAAGAAACTCAAATCAAGTTAACAAAATAATAAGACTTTTGACATTAAGGACTCTATATAAATTTTCTTAGATATACAAATTTGGGTTATCTACTGAAATATAAATATCATCCAATGAAGGTTATATGTATGAAAATTAAAATGGATATATATTCCCAAAATGTGTTACCCATTTATTATGACCCCTTCCAAATCCATCGATCAACTATGAATATTTTATAATTGTGTGATAAATTAGGTAGTAATATAAACAATTTTGAGAACTCTTGTCCCATTATACTAGCCTACATTACCCCAATGGACCTCAACTCTATCATGAGGCCAACTATGGAATTTAAGTTTTGAGTAGAATAGGATACATTCTTGATACTCACATCTTTTGGTGTGATTGTGACTTATTATTTTATATGACTTTTTATCACTAATTTTTGTTTAAAATTATTTATATTTTATATTTTTATGGATTTTTCTATTCCTCCTCCACATGGATTCAAAAAATTAAACATGGGTTTAAAAAATGACTATCACTAGAAAAATTAGACTTAGTAGCTAAGGAAAATATATTAGAGAGCATGATGTCTAAGAATATTATAATTTCATGTTAAATAGGAATGTTATCTTTAAACTAGCTTTGGTGTGCCTAAAGTGGAATGAAAATAGGGGAGAAGATGAAAGTGAACATGAAATGATGTAATTACATTAAATTGGAAATAATGTGAAATGTGAAAATGATATAATGACAAGTAATCATGAATCCATATCATAATAATTAATGAAAGTGTAGGGATATATGTAAAAAATAATTTTGTTTAAAGTTGTTACCATATAATAAAATAACTAATTTTGAGAGTATGAAGTCAAAATCCATAGACCATTGCCTTAATTATTTAAGGAAAAAACTTAGTTAAAGATAGTTTAAGAAATTTGAATTTTTTATGAGGAAAGCCTAGTCCTATATAGGGTCTTACACTATAACTCATAAAAGGAAATCAAAATAGGTGTAAAAATGAAGACTAAATATAATAAGTTTTTGTGAGGAAGTATTGGTCCTATCCAAGGTAGTATAGTCCAACTCACAAAAGAGAAACTAAATAAGTGAGAATAAGCTTGTAAAATGTCAAATCAATGATAAGAAAGAGACATCAAGATTTGACTACGAAATAAAATATATTTTATGAGGATGGTTGGGTCTTATCCAGAATCTTACATTATAAATCATAGAGAAAAATAAATATATATAGACCTAAGAACCAATTATGGGAACTAAGTATATTGAGAATAAGGTAATTCTACACCTTAGGCATTTTTGTATAAGGCCTAAGAAAATTGTTAATATGTATAATATATGGAATTATGTGAGAATCAAGTATAATAGTAAATATTTAAGACAAATACTTCTTTAAAAATTGAGCATTAGTGGGTTCTTTGAAAATATGTCATTTATTAGTTTATAGTCTATATGTACTAGGAGAAAGGATGTATTTGACAAGGTAAGGACCCCACCATTTTTGGGTGTACTTACCTAATTTATCATGTGTATAATATTAAGGACTAGATCACCGATATTAAAATTATGTAATTTGTTTTTTTGTTATGTTGTTTAGCAAAGTGAGATTTATATTGGTGGTTATGTTTTAAGGTTGCCATATGCCACTCACCAAAGAAATATAAAAAATAGAAATAGACTTCACATAGTTCCTCATCAGGAATAATATAATGAAGAGATATGTGTAATGATGGTAACTCAAATTCTAATGGTAAGACAAATTCAATAACCATATACTAATGAAAATGTTGTTGCCATAGTGGTAATATGTATGCTAGTGTGATAAGACAAAATTATGGGATAAAGTTATAGATTTCAATTAGTACAAAATTCTTTCATAGTATTTTGTAATATTTTGTTCAAAATATTGTTGGTGGCTTATTATTGTCCATTGTATTGAGAGTGGTAAGGTGTTGAGATCTTGTGTGTAATTTTGAATTTTGCACATAGTTATTTTACATCTTTGTTTTTTAAATTACTACCATTGTCAAAAATGATGGTATGAGAAATTCCAAAATAAAAAATGATTTAAATGAGAATAAATTTAGGAATGGTAATACCAATAATGTTAAAAAGAGGCATGGATTCCACCCACTTTGTAAAATATTAAATGGTGGTGATAATGAGTACATGACCATCTTGTGATCCAGGTAATTTACCAATAATATCTATCCCCACATAGAGAAATGTCAAGGAGAGTCCAAGGTTTGGATTTCACCCAGAGGAGTGACTGAGATCATTATAAAGTTGACAAAGATTAAATATTTTAGAAAAATTAATGGAATATTTTTCAAGAGTCAGACAAAAGTAACCCATGCCTAGGCATTTTTAGGTTGTCATGTGACCAATACAATAACCTCTATAAATTCCCCCATGTGTTTATTTAATAAGAGATATAACTCATTCTATTATTACATAATGGATTAGGGTATCTTATGAATTACAATAATAGATGATGTTGTATCTAATTACATATTTTAATGCTTGTTTTTTATTTCAAGTATTTTCATGAGAATCTACTTCTAGAGGGTAAGTATGATGCTCGATCAATTACATGATATTTTTGTACCATGATTTTTACTGATTAGTGACATATTTTATGTGACATATTAGATAATAATTTTTATTTTATATAGAACAATATGAGTTCAAAATTTGGACATGGAGTTGGGGATCACAAAGAACTTGATCATAATGAAATAATGAAGCTGATGAAGTGAGAGAAGCAACTATACCATTCTACTCTTCTGTGATTACTTCAATTATAAATGAGGTGAATTATTTATCAATTGTAGTTGAAATTTCATATTATGTGATAATTTTTTCAATTTTACATTGATAATATCCACTAACTTGATGACATATCAGTTGTGAATCACCTAAAACATGTAAATATGGGATGTTTAAATCGATTGTGACTTGTATCACTAGTATAATATATTCATATTCAGCCATATTATTAATGACATCAAAGGTTAATTACAATGCTATGGGCATGATTTTACCATGTGTGTTTTTTAAAACACAACATGCCATAACTCCTTGAAGGTATTTTTCACCATCAAAGTGATGTGTTTGAGTGTCTACATGGAAGTAAATTATAACTTCTGGCAATTATTTAATAACCAATTTATATTTAATAATGTCATGTTGAGGGTTAGTTTTATCATGGTGATTTGATTCTAGATTAGTGGTGATGTTGTTGAAATAATATTTGAGTGAGATTACTTGGTTAAGACATTTGATATAAAGAATCTCTTCATCAGGAAGAGTATCTTGAAGGTGATTATAGGTGGTAGGGATGAAACCACAATTTTATCTATGACGACCTAAACTTTGACATATTTTTGTGTAATAATTCATAGATCAAAATACATCAATAATACCATCTATTTACTCATCTTATCTCTAGGTAGGAAAGCTTTGGTTAAGAAATGACAAACTGGATTAGAATGGATAGTGACACAATTAGTTTTATAGACCATATAATTATGGATATTTTTATCTATGAAATAAATATCTAAATAATCAAATTCTAAGTTTGAATAACATGTTTTGTAATTGATTAAGACTTGGCTAAAATAATAGATAGCCTATTATTTACCAATATATTCTTATTGCGTAATCATTTCCGTAACTGATATGGTAGTGAATTATGTATATAATATTAATGGATGATCACTTGAAGGTGGATTAAAATTAGGAGGATGAAGAAAGGATTACTTCTTTACATCAAATTATTTTTGGCATGATTATATCCATTATAAACCATTGCCTTTTTGAGAAGGGACTTAATGGAGTAGATATAGTAAGCCATTTATAGAAGAAAATGATGAAATGCCCTAAGTTTCTCAAGGTATGTTTGTAAAGGATTTAACTATCAACATGTTTATAATAGACTTGATTTTAGCTATATCAATGTCAATGCCCTAGTGAGATACATAAAAACCTAATAATTTACCAAAAGTAACATCAAACACATATTTAAAGTGGTGAGTCTTTCTTTCTATTTAATGACTCGACCAAATATGATAATTAAATAATGAATACAAGTATTAAAATGTTTATATTTGGTAATAATATCATCCACATATTATTGACCGATAAAAAATATATCCCCAAGACACTTATGATATTAAGTGTTTATAGTGAACTATGGGATAATAAGGGACTTTCATCCTCCTATTGTAAGATTGCTTTGAGAGCAATCCAAGTCATGGGATATAGGTATTGGGATCCATGATTCATCCCACTTATAATAAGTATTTGAGAGATGTGGTGTTAATTAAATATATATAATACTAGTTTGACAAAGAGATTCCAACCTTCACCTAGTTTAACTAATTCCAATCTTAAACACCATTGGGTTTGACTTCACCAATTTATAAATAAAGGGGAAAAAATTTATCAAATTTTAAAATAAAAATAAAAGGGAGAGAGTAAATTAGGGAAGAAAAGGATTCTTCCTATATTGAGAGGATGTTAATGCTTCAATAACCAACTTATGTGCCTAACCATAGTTACACCACTGTGTGTCAAGTTTCATAAGTGGCTCAAACTCATCATCACATAGGGAAAAAATATAAGGAAAAATGAGAGGGAATTATTAATTTATGAATTATCCACTAAATATAAACACACACATTGCCTATAGTAAATTACACACAAGATATCCATAAATGATATGTAGCTTCAAACACATAAATTATGAGTGTTAAAATAGAAACAAGAAGAATTCATAAATGAATTAAAATAGTGAACCACATTTTAAATAATACATTAATTATTGGTGATAGAGTTGTTTCTATCTAATTTTTATTTTTTATTAAGTGTGAAAAGAAGAAACTAGTTAAGAAGGGTGTGTAGAAGAATACATATTTAATGTGCACATATTGAACCTAGAATTTATGAGAACTCATCTTTGGCTAGGGAATAATGACCTAAAATAAAAAAGCATTTCCAAGTTTGAAGAAGAATGTTTTTGATGTTGATGATTTAAAGATGTCTTGAGGTAATTTCGATAGAGCTTCATTTCTTTGAATTATTTTCCTCCAAGATGTGTATGACCTCCAAAATGGTGACCTCCTTCAAATAATTACAACTAGATGTTAAGAACCAAATAATAACTTCCCACTCCACCTTAGGTGAAGGATTGAGGGTTATTTATACCATTTATTGTCAAGAACCATACCAAAAGAGGGAATAGTAGAAGTATGGTGCAATTTCCCATGTGCTTTATGAATGAGTCAAAAGATGTGGGTGGTGGGATTCCCACCTTGATCATGGGTCTCCCATTTTGATTTGTGTGTCTCCTACCTTGCACATGAGTCCAATTTTGAATGGGAATCATGCACATGGGTATAAATGAGGCCAAAAGACATTTCACCACCCTTTCTTGTCTTCATCTAAGAACTTAAAAATATGCCCCACAAAATGTGGTGCCATTTTCCATGTGGGTGTATGAATGAGTAAAAATAGAGGGTGGTGGGATTCCCACCTTGATCATGGGTCTCTGATTTGTGTTGGTGTGTCTTCCACCTTGCACATGAGCCCAATTTTGAATGGGAATCATGCACATGGAATAAATGAGGCTAAAAAACTTTTCACCACCCTTTATTTTCTTCATCCAAGTACTTAAAGATATTTCTCAAAAATTGTGGTACCATTTTCCATGTGGGTGCATGAATTAGTTAAAAGATGAGGGTGGTGGGATTCCCACTTTGATCATGGGTCTCCCATTTGGGTTAAAAAGTCAAAAGTTGGTGGATATAGTGCCCTTTGTATTTTTCAAATCACTAAAGAGGTAGGTATCCCATTTTCAAGGTTAATTTGATTTGTGAAGACAAAATATATGTTGAATTATGGACCTTTAAATGGAAATTCACCATATTTCAAGGGGGGACCCTTGTGATTATTAAATGAGATCATTAAGCACATTAAGAAAGATCCCCATGTGGGGTATGATGTCCCACATCAAGCCACATCACTTCTAAGGCATGTCACTCGCCATATCACCTCTTGAATCACATTCCATGTCACATGGCATATCACTTGCCATGTCATCATGAATAGTGATAATGGATCCCATAGTGAATAATGATAGTGAATAATAATTTTGAATAGTGATTTTAAGTAGTATTTTTGAATAGTAATATATGAATAGGAGAATATTTATTTGGTTAGGTTAATAGGGGTTGGTTAATGGTTAAAAATTTTTAGGGGGTCTTTAGGGGGACCTAAGGCATTTAGTCATTGAAAACTATAAGTGTATAGTTTTCTAGTGTCTACATTTTACCCCTTTTTGTTATGTGGCTTTGAATTAGCAAGCTAAAAAATAAAAATGAATCACTTGGTAAAATATTATGGTGCCTCAAGTATGGGAAGAAGTGTTTCCCCCTCAAACTGAGATTCGATGAGGAAAGGCCAAATCAAGTATAGGTTTGATAAATAGTTGATGAGGAGGTACTAGGTGGTGACACAAGGTAGTTGGGCATGTGAAATTACAATGGGTTCAAAAAATGTGACTAAGCATGATAGTCAAGATTGTTTAGATACTAAAGCTACCAATGTTGATAAAAAGAAGGTTAGGTTCTATATTAACATGTGATAGGGTAACCAATCCATAATGTTAGTCATAGTTGATCACATTAAGCTTATCAAGTCATTCAGATAAGGTTGGTGTTGTTCATATGTATCTAGGGTAGGAAATGCTCCTAAAAAACAATACAAATGATAAGGTTGCACATGAGGTGGGGTATAAAAAGTGTAACATGGCAAGTATATTCGATGTATTCAAAAGGACCAAGGTAAGGTCATTGTAAAACATGCAAAGAGGTTAGGTCAAAAATGGCCAACATTGAGGTAGATGTGGGCAAGTGGGTTTTAGTTGGTTGGAATGGAGTAGCTGAGTGGACTCCATATACACTAGGCAAGTGGACACTTCCTACATAGTTCCATGGACATAATGTCCAATATAAATTTTATGCCTAATGTAGCTCTTCTAAGGTGGGGTGTGTTGTTTAACATGGTTACCCAAATTTGATGTATCATTTAGATAGGTCCATTTGAAATATGTTGGAGAAAGGCAAGCTCTAAAGGGTAGAAAAGATGGCTATCATATAGTTTTTAGACTGGTTTGGTATAAATGGTGGATGAGATTACCTAGGATGAAATTAGATGATTAATTTAACTATGAAAAAGAAATTTATAGCCATGGATAAGTAGGTTCAAGCATGAAATTTTTGCCACAATTTTAAAGAAAAGAAAAGGGAGAAATATGTTTTACTAGGCTTTAGAAAATCTATCACTACTCAAATTGCTATGGTGACCCGATGAGTTAGGTTATCTCTATCTAATAAGTTGACATTGTGCAAACTCAATAACAATGTTGTTAATATGATATGAAAGGGTATTATTCAATAATTAGGGGAAGAAAAGTAGAAAAGTGGGTAAATGAGAAGTGCTAAAGATTTGAACCCTTGGCCCTTGAGCTAGTGGGGCCCCAAAATAAATAAGCATTAAGTTTTGAGGGAATTCAAAGAAAGACTCTGAGGGGTTTTGGAATATGGAGTGAGACAAATAATACTATTAATTAAATGAGGGAGTAGGTTGAAATAAGAAATAAAATAAATGGCATAAATTAAAAATTAAGAGGGAGAATAGTAAAATATTTTATGAAGATAGATAGATTGGGGAGTTGAAAAGGAAGGTGGGAAAAATAGGTCAAAAAAAGACCAAGTAGAAAATAGTTTGGTGGAAGAGGTGACTCCTATAAAAGGTTACTAGGTGGAATGTGATTAAAAAGTAGGGCTATTATGGTGCATAGGAGGATTTAGGCTAGGTAGGGAGTATCAAGGGAAATTATTAGTTGGGAGGTAGGTCATGTGAGAGTGTATATCTAGCATCCACATGTGGGTACCCCAAATATTCCATTTGAAGGTGGTTTTAGTTTTGATTTTAACATCTCCAAAGGTCAAATTAAAAGGTATTTGAAATAGTCAAGACTAGAGGGGGTGGGGAAGGAATCTTTATCCTAATGGCTTAGTGGTGCTCATGCTCACTTGTTAGTCATATGAGCCTATAAGCCTAGATAATTATGTTATAGAGTCATAGGATCGGTATATATCTTGCAGCAAACCAAAATTTAATGGAAGACATTCATGGCCATAATATGCTATATGTTGTGATCATATAAGCTCAAAACGGGTAGAGGGTTTAAAATGGAAAAAGATGATAGGTGGGTTAAAGGGAGTAGTTGGAGAGGGACAAAAAAGGGAATCTAGGATCAACATGCAAAGGCATAAAACTAATAAAGGGATTCACTTGAAGTAAAGAACTTAGCTATATTTTTTGCATTAAATAAAGGGCATGGATGAAACAAGGAAGCAAACAAGGATATGTATGTAAAAGTGGTACAATTGGTGGACACACTCTAATGAGTGAGAAGCTAGAGTACCAACAAGAGAAAATAAAGGAGATTCAACAAGGGATGATGTGAAGGCAGACTAGGAGATGGATGAAAAGATAGGTAGATAAAACAATAAGGTCATAGATAAAGATGAAGGTGGAGAAGGATAGAATGAGCCAAGCATGGACATATAGGAGGGGAAAAAATAATGTTGGGAAGAATAAGGAATGTTATCAAGGGAGATGAAAAAAATGAAATGAAATAGATAAAAGAGAAGAAAAATAAAATGTAGAATATGGGGGGGTGAGGGATGAACTAAAGAATGACAGATTAGAGAATTGAAAAATATGGGAAAGAAGTATAACAATCATGAATGGTAAGGGGAGGATGAGAAAAATGGGAGGCCATGAAATCTTGTAAAACAATAATAAAAAGACCAAGGATAAAATAGTCTGGTGATGAAAATGAAAAACAAGGAATGACAATGAAAGAAAAGGAAACATGAGGAAAAAGGAGTGAAATGAGGACACAAAAAGGATGATAAGAGAGTGAATAAGTAGGTGTTATATTGACCAAGCAATCATGGATGATGATAGGTAAGGAGATAATAATGAAGTAAAGTAGACGGTGGTTTTGGAGATGATAATGGGATGGAAAATGGGAAAGGGGTTAAGAACAATGAGGGGAAGCAAATGATGGGTGGACAAGAAGGTGAAGAGATAAGGTAGGAATCAATCAGCATGTTAGAAGAGATTGAAAAGCTAAATGGGTGATTATAAGATATTGACAACCTGAAGAGGTGATGAGGTGGTGAAGAAATAGGAAAACACAATGAAAGGGAATGAAATGGAAATAAGGGATGAAGATTAGGGATGATAAGAAGAATAATGAAGTAGGGATTTAAATCATGTGCACTCACATAGATTCAAAAGATAAGTGAGTACCAAGATGGAAAGAGGAAAAGGAGAATGAAAAATGCAAAAGTCAAGAAGAGATAAGAAGAAAATGGAAATTATGGAAGGCTTATCAAATGATAAATACCCAGGTAGAAACTAGTTGTGGAGGAAAAAAAGAAGACAAAAATAATGAATGGATGAAAATAAAGCAAACAATAAGAGTGGAAAATTGGAAAGGTGGTAAGAGTGGAAAAATTATAGATAATGGTAGTACACATAAATAAAAAAATGGGATACTAGAAGAAATAAAATAAATAGAAAGCATGCCAGATTGAAAAAGATGGGAAAGAGGAAAAAAAGAGTTGAGAATTGGAATGAAGGCAGTTTATAATCAGTGGAAGAGCAATAAGAAGGTGTTATCAAAGAAGAGAAGGAGGTAAAATTGTCTTTTGATGTACAAGGGAATATGATGATGTGGAATTGGTGAGGAAAAAAGAGTGATAAAGAGGGTACAACAAATAGTGAAGAGTGAGGGAAGATGATGAGAATGGAGAAAGAAGGAAAATGGGGTAAAATGCAAGGTTGGTAATAAGGGGAAAGAGAGACAAAAAATACAAATGGTAGGTGCGGAAGTGAGCTATGAATCATGTGCAAGGAAATGTGATAGGGTGGCCAATGAAGTAGAGTAGGTGGTGGATTTATGGGAGATAAGGGGGGTCAATGAGGAAGGTTGTCAATCCTTATGTTAAAAGAGATTGAAAAACTAGAAAAGTGGTTAAAAGAGATTGACAAGCTGAAGGGAGGGAGGTGGTGAGGAGATAGGTAGAGAAGTGGATGAATAGATTTTAGGTGATAAGTGAAAAAGAATAAAGGATGTAGTTGAGATGACCTTAGTAACTAAGCATTTCTTACATAGTCCAAAAAGACCTCAAGCTAAAGCAGTTCTCCCAACAATTGGGTAAAAATAAAGATGAACTATTAGGTGATGTTAAAGTGCAAGGATGCTAAGAAAAATCCAAATCTTTCTTGATATAAGATTCTCTAAGAATGAGGGCATTATTAGCAATATAAAATAATGAGAAGAAAAAGTGGGGGGGGGCCAGTAATTAGTTATTAATGTCTAAATTGCACTTAGAAGTCAAGAAACACCTACATAGTCAATGGAAATTAGGCCAATGTAGTTCAAATAGGATTGGGTGAGTGGTGTTCAAATTGGCTACCCTAATTTGATGGACCACATGGGTTGGTTTGGGCTTGTGGATAAGGTTTTACAAAATATTAGTTTTGGGTTTTGGTGAAGGTGTTAGTAAAAGTGCATGGTGTAGATTGGTGAATAGTTACCATAATGATCCCACATTTATTAGGATGAGAGACATGGAAGGGAAAGGTAGGATAAATAATAAGGGAACATAATGCTAATCACCATAAATGACCCTCAATGGAGCTAATCCAAATAAGAGGTGCCTTTGTGAGGAAGTTGTACCTTCTAAAATTGTGTGAGGGTAGAAGCTTGGAGATAACATCTACCACTATGAGACAAGTTTTAGGAAAAGGGATTTTATCAAGATCTACATAGTTACTTTAGCCAAGGTTCATCACCTCTATGAGCTGAGTTTTAAGGGTAGTAGAAAAGTGACTACTTGCAAAGAATTTATTTGATGGCTAAGTAGATTCTACAAGGTAGAAAATTGGCAATGTGGTGAAGAATAGAGGATAGATCATGCCTAACACAAGAGATGCATGGGTAGGCTAGACAAAAGGTTGCCATGTTTGCATCCTCTATCCTAGTTCCTTGAAATTGATGACTTGGCTTTCCACTTAGAAGAGGCCTTGTTAGTAGAGAGATACGTGGTCTAAGATATTGGTTATACATTTGGATAAGATGAGGGGCCTTCTATAATGGGAAGTATTTGGGAGTTACCACTACCAACAACAATGGCACTTTCAAAGGTGTGATCATTACAGTAGCCCATCAGTAGAAGCTAATTTATGTCAACCAAGCTAAAGGTGAAAATGATGCAAATGACCACTAGGCCCATAAATATTGAAAGATGACAAAGCAAGAAAAAACATCATATGTGGATTAGATGATAATAGTAATAAAAAGATATCATGATGGTGCATAATGGCTTTATTGAGATGACTAATCAGATTGAGAGCAATGTATCCATATGGAAAGGTAGGTAGACATGAATATTTCAAATGGGAATACTATTCAAGGAAATCAATGACATCATATGACCTTCCCCATTAGTGGAATAAAGAATCATGGTAGTGAAGAAGAATGGTCAAGTATTCTATTTAAATAATTATGATAAGGATGAATGTCTATCATTGATTTATTTGGTTTTGTAGGTTATAGAGAGTGTAGAGAACTACACAAGGTTGAAGATGGAAAGTGGAAATATTTAGCAACCCTATGACCCAAAATAATCAATATGGTGAATGTGTAGATCTACCAGATAGTGTAACATGTAATGGTGATAATGAAAGTAATGTTAGATCAATAACAAGAGGAAAGGCACCCACAACCTGAGCTTGATCTTGAACTCTTACCTCAATAGAAGAAGGCAAGAATTTTAATATGCAAAATGCAAGGCTAGAGAACATGACCAATCTATATAGGGAACCCTCACTATCCAATTGGATGTGTGGTAAGGCAATAACCAATGGTACCTATGTGAGAAAAATAACCAGAGCAAAGGGATGTAATGGCTATTATAGGAGAGCAAGGTGAAAGACCTAGAGCACAATATGATTCTCACTCTATGGAGATGAATGCAGAAGAGGATAATAAAGTACACCTTTTAGAAACTACTAAGATAGGGAATGTTACATATTCTAGTTTAGGGAGAAATCAAGTAAAAGGATGGTTGAACATAAATCTAGAGTCACAAGAAAATCAACCTAATGCTTAGGTAGGAAAATAATATATGTAGGGGACTTAGGTGAAGTTTGGATAGTTTGATAAGTTTGTATGTGACGTATGACTCCTCATACCCTAAATAAAATATTACAAAATTTGTTATAAACATTTAAGAAATGTGTTGGATGTCACTGGTCAAATTTTATCATGCTTAAGATTATGTTGATACTTATGAATTTTATGGTTATGGTTATTATTGGTATGTTTATGGTTGTTGTAATCTCAATTAATATAAAAATAATGATTATTTTTTTTACAACACTAGATGGTAAAAGTCATGATGAAAACATCAACCAAGAATATTAAGATAATAATAAGGCATGATGTTTTTTTTTTGATAAGGACTAAAAATAGAATCGAAGTGGGATCAACTTAATGAATATAATACCTTCAAATTCTATGCATCAATGGTCTTTAGTTTATAAAAAAAAAATCTTAATCACAGGGTGTCAAGTAAGCTCTAAATCCATTGATTTCCAGATAGTCTAAAGGGAAGATGGGTGATAGGTGGTATGAAGGTTAATGGGTGATATGTATGATAACCTCATGTGAATTAGTTTTCACCTTCTATAGGTGGCCTAAAAATGGTAATAGACAAGTCCATGTCATATGCTAGATGTAGACTAATCAATGTAAGAAGTCTACATGTGAAAGTTGATTCCAGCTTTTAACTTATTATACTACTTGAGAACTGATTGTGTCTTTATATTTTGTTGTGATAGTGGGTCTTTTGATTTATTTTTGTGTATGGAAAGCTGATCGATGTGAGAAGCTTCCAATAAATTTCTCTACTTTTGACAAAGTTTACTTATCCATCATTCAAGGGACTGGTCTAAGCTTATTAGATTTGTTTAATGCTCTTGATAGTTATCCATCAAGGGAGTTGTATACCTTATATTTGTAAATTTTTATTTTATTTTTGGGTAGCTATCCTTAAAGGAAATAGTCTTAAATGCTTAAGATATTGACCCAAGTAGTATTTTAGTATCCAAAATTGTGTTTGGATGCATTTTTTTTAGACATGGAAACATTTAATTAGGTTCAGAGGTTTATCTTTATGAGGGAAACATTTTAACACAAGAAGGTTAATAATATGAAAAGGTGTAGTTTTTGAGAGACAATGACCATGGGATTCCATATTATTAGAGATGAAAAGTATCCATGAGAACCATGCTATGATTAGATCTATGGTATCCACATTTAGGATTAGGCTATCACTATGATGGTTCATCACATGGTTCTAAGTTGTAATCAATTGCCCTCAAAAGAAGAGAAAAAAGATGAGTGAAGGTTAAAATATCATAATCAAGAGATGAGCTTAAGTTAGACAAAAGGAGTGAGATTAATCCTTCTTTAATATAAAAATGGATGCAAATACAAATCATTGAGAGGCTCAGGTTATGGTTTGCCTTTGGGAGAGGACAAATGATAAGCTCTTAATCCATACTTAAGGGTAATGATGTAGGGTCCAAGCCAATTGAAATCAAACTTACCTCATTTACTCTTCTCCATGTTGGTCACATGTTGGTTTTATTTTAGGATGAGGTCTCCAATATTAAAGTCTCATTATTTAATATGTTTGTTATAAGCACATTTGATATACTCTTGATAGGTATGGAGGTGGGTAAGAGCTTCCAAATGATGCTCATCAAGTATCTCATGTTGAGTTAAATAGTGTTGATGATAATCTTATTCAAAAATAAAATCTTAAAAAGATATGCGAAGAGAGGAAATTTGGACTTCAAGAAGTAAGATTAATTTTTCTCTAAAGACTAGAGAAAATGGAGTAACACACCCGTAGAGGTTTGAATGTTAGTACGATAGGACCATAAGGTGAATGGGATGTGCAAGTGCAAATCTTGACCTAAATCACTGACAACTTTGGTTGGTATTTTTTTAAGGATTTTATTAGAGGCTTCTACTTGTCCATTTACTTGTGGTTGGTAAGGTGAGGAAAATCTTAAATCAATGCTAAATGCATCACATAAACCTTGGAATTGCTTATTTTTTAAGGATTTTCCATTATCAGTGATGATATTATGAGGAATGCTAAAGTAGTAGATGATATGATGGCTAACAAAGTCAACAATATTTTATACATTTTTCAAGACAAGAGGAAGGGCTTCCACCTACTTGGTGAAGTATTCAATTGTTGTGATGATGGAGCTATGCCATTGCGAAGAATGGGGGTTGATTTCCATAATGAGATCAAGCCCCCATTATGAAAAAGGTAATTAGCTAGCACATGATGTATATTAGCATGATGTTGACATTTAACACACTTTTTTTCATAATCACAATAGTCTTGGTTGAGGGTGGGCCAATAGTAACCAAGGCAAAGGATACATTTAGTGACTGCTAGATTGCTAAAGTGTCCCCCACTGATCCCATAATGTGTTTCCTTGATGGCATGGGAACTTTCATGGATACGTAGGAAATAAAGAAGGAGACCATCAAAACCATGTTTGTAAAGGATTCCCCCTAGTATGGTGTAACGATATGTACTCTGAACAAAGTTTCTATGGGCATTCTTAGAGAGGTTGGGAGGAACAATGCCTAGGTTGAGGTAGTTGAAAGTTTGGTCATACCGAATGTTAGATGGGGATTAGTCCACATTACAAATGGTAGGGAGGTCAGATTAGCTATAAGAGGGTGTGGTAAAATGATGAATGGTGATATATATTTTGGAATTAGAAGGTTGAGAAGGGATTTGTGAAGCAAGGTAGTCGATTATATCCATGAATTTATTGGTAGATTGGGGAACAGATTGGAATAGGTAATGTTTGAATGATGTTAAGAGTTTATCAACTAAAATTTCATATTTTTAAAAGACATCATTCTTAAACTAATATGATCCATTTACTTGGTTGACCACAAGTTGGGAATCACCAAAGACATGGATTGTCTTAATTCTCAAGGTTAGATTAATTTGAAGAGCTATCACTAGGGCTTCGTACTCGACCATATTATTGGTGCATTCAAAGTCAAGTTTAATGGAGAGAGGAAAGGGGTTCACCATCAAAATTAATGAGAATAACTCTAGCACCCCCTCCTTGTTATCACTTTGAGCCATTAAAGAACATGCTCATTTGGTAGGTTATGTCATCCTATTGAAAAAGAGTTATGATAGACTCATCCAAAAAGGAAAGATGAGGTGGTTGATTATTTGGTAAAGGAGCTTCAACCAATTGGTTAGCAATGGTTTCCATTTAATTGACTTTTGCTAGAGGAATTCAATGTTGAATTCAGCTAGGGGCATGAGCCACTTAGCCATATGCTAATTTTGGTATGGTTTAGAGTGCATGTATTTGAGTGGGTTGGTATTAATTATGACATAGTTTTTATGGTTAAGAAGGTAGTGGTGGAGTTTGGTGGCCATAAAGGTTAATGATAAGTAGAGTTTCTTAATATGTGTATACTATGTTTCATATTCTACAAGCATGCAACTAATGTAGTATACGGCTTGCTCTTTATGGTGTTCATATTGATGAGCCAACATTGCGCCTAAGTAATGGTTGGTAGTAGAGATATATAGGTAAAAGGGGTGGTCATCCTTAGGAGGGGTGAGGATAGGTGGTAAAAATAGGTATTGTTTTATTGAATCAAAGGCCTTTTGATAATTTTTATTCCATTTGAAACAGATATCTTTCTTTAGAAGTTGGTGAAAAGGTTGGCACTAATCTAAAAGTTAGGAAATTGAATGGCAAATGGATTGAAGTTTTCATTGCAAAATACAAAGCTAATTAAAGTCAGTTGGAGGAGGTATGTCTAAAATTGCTTTAACTTTATCATTGTCTAATTTGATTCTATGAAAAGAGATGATAAAGCCAAGAATTCTTACTCAAATTACCCCAAAAATGCATTTATTGAGATTAAGGCAAACATGATAATGGATGAGGCATTCAATATGATCGTAAAAATAGTTAGGTGATCTTTTTGGTGTTTAGATTTCTCAAGAAGGTCATCCACATAGTCTTCTATAATCTTATGGATGATATCATGGAAGATATAAGTCATGACATCTTGGTAGGTTGCACTAAAGTTATTTTACCTGAAAGGCATGACTCTATAGCAAAAAGTTCTCCAAGGGGTGGTAAAGACAATTTTGTGCTAATATTCAAGAGCAATGAATATTTGATTATAGACCAAAAACTTATCCATGAAAGATAACATCTCATGGCTAGTTGTATGATAAATAATCTGGTCACTTCTGGGTAGAGGAAAGTCATCCCTAGGATAGGTGAGGTTAAGGTCATGAAAGTCCACATAAATGTGTAGAACCGTAGTGAATTTAGTGATAGGTACAATATTAAAGACCCATTGGGGGTAGTTAATGGGTTGAATGAAGTTTACAGATAGGAGACATTGAAGATCTTCTTTGATGAGAAGGGATATGAGAATATACATGTATTAAAGTTTCTATTTAATAGGTTTGGCATCATGATGAGTGACTATGTTATATATACCAATGGTGGGGTCAATCTTGGGAATATCACTATAAGACCAAGTGAATGTTATGTTACAGTCTTCAAAGAAAGAAGAGAAGTCCCTAAGTTCCTCAACATTTAATGATTATACCAATTTAATAATGTGGGGGTTATTTAGGTGCCCAAGTTGATATTTATGGTTGATTCATTCAACATGACCAATGCCTTAGGAGGAAGGGATTTTTGGATAGAATAATCCCATGCATTGAGGTAGGCAAGAATGGAATAATCATCTTGATGTTGGATGGTGTTGATGGTAGGAGAGGGTGTGAAAGTGTAAGGACTTTTTTTTAGCCACCCTTTTGGTAGATGAGAGGGCCCAAACTAATGATATTGATTAGAAAAAAAAAATTAGGGGGGATGGTGTTAGTATCCTCAAGTAGGGAAAGTGGTTGGGTTGGTGAGGATGGGATATCTTCCTCCATGATGGAAATGGGTTTGGGTGACTTGGTGGGTTCTTTAGGTGGTTCTACCCAAGGCCGAATGACTCATGAGGTTGAAAAATTTTGATATGGGGTAACTCATGAGGTCCTTATTCAAAGTGACCAAGGCCAAATCCTTTCTAAGCACATCTATGAAGATACAACTTAGTAAACTCTAGTTTGCTAATATAGGAAAAGTTAAAGGTAAATGATTAGATGGATGAAGTAGTGGTAGGGGCTAGAAGTGGATGATAAATTCCCAATAAATGAAATTTGTTTGATGGTTAGGGAGCCCAAAGGAGATGATGGTTCCAATGTTAAGGTCATATGAAGGGTCATGTCTAAGATTCCCACATTCTTGGGGAGTAGAGAAGGCATCCAAGGCTAAGAATACATATTACCTGAGGGAAAGACATTAGAGTTTGGTTACCATGGGGTTCTCTACAAGAATTTGGGAAGAAGGGATAGATGAGCTAGTAGATGATTCATCGACATTTGGTGTGAAAGTTTCACAAATTTTTGTTGGTTGGGTTATGTCATTATTAGATGGTTGTGAGGTGGATGAAGGAATAATAAGGATGTCATTAGGATGATATGTCATATTTAAAGATGTGAAAGGATTAGGGTTAACATAGATAGTCACAAATGGCCCTTCACACTCAAATTTGACACATAGATGTAAGGTGGAAGGGAAAAAAATCATGGCTTGAATCCAAGGGTGCTCAAGTAAAACATTATATTGGAATTATCCTTATACAACATAAAAAAGTTAGGGAATAGTATACGGCCCTATATAGATATGGTGGACAAATGTGCCCAAGGTATTAGCCATGGTATCATTGAAAGAATGAAGGATTTTTATGCTTTCAGACATGATGTTTGTGGGTAAGTGTAGATAGTCATAGGTATGTGAAGAGATAATATTGATGATGGATCCTCCATCAATCAGAACCCTTTTGATGTAGGTTTGATTAGTTTATGTTGTAATGAAGAGGGGGTATAGAGATCCTTCAAATGAATAGAAGGTATATTTGAATTTTTACAGGTGATAATGTTAGAAGTTTGAAGGGAACCAACAAAGGTAGATAGAGGTTGAAGGTCATTAGGTTAGACCTCGATGGATTTCAAGGCTTTTATGAGTGATTGGTGGTGATGGGGAGAGGTAGAGACTAACTCATACAAACTCATTTTTGCTAGAGTTTGGTGAAGCTACTTAAGGATAGCTTTTTGGATGGATGTGGCATATGGGTTAGGGTATGGAGTGTTATATGGGGAGGCACCTAAGATATAAACCTTAGGCATTTTTGATGATGGATATGGTTGGGTATTTTTGGCTTGGGATTTTGTGGAGGGAAAATTCTAAGGAATGGATTCCTTAGCCTTCCCTTTATCCTTTTGTTATGATCTTGTGATCACATTGATTGTATGGATAACATGAGATTTTGATGTATTGGAGTTGTCTGACTTGACATTACTCTTAGGTGAAGGTGGAGGAGTGGGTAAGTGTTGGTTAGGTATGGTTATTATTTGGGTTAGTAGGGATGGCATAGGAGGTTCATTTATTAACAAATCATCTTCATCGTAGAGCTTATGGATAAAAGTTTGGAGAGCTTTATAGCTATCTATGTCATGGCTAGGTATCTTATGATATAGGAAAATCAAATTGTCATTAAACCATGATGGTTTAGGATGTGAAGGGTAAAAAGGTTTTATGGGTTGTAAGGCTATGGAAGAGGTTCACAATATCCTTTATGGAATGGTTGAATAGGACTCAACTAAAGGTGATAAAGATTTAGTAGTTTTTTCTTTGGGTGTTGAGGTAGAAGGTTGTTTGGACATCAGTTTGGTGATAGGTGTATTAGGTAAGGTGATGTTCTTTGATGGTTTTGGTTTAGGCAAGATGGTTGACAAGTTGGAGATAGAGGATGACAAGATAGGTAACTTAGGAATCATTGATGTAGTGAGGAGAATTGTATTAAAAATCAAGAATGAAGGTGTGGCCAAAAAAGGTGGTGGGGTTTTGGTAAAAATAATGGGCTTCATGCCCAAGCTAGAGGGATGAGGATCCAAAATGGAGGACAAGTTTTATGGAGGTAAAATTTGAGGTTTTGGGCATTTTGGTAGTTTTACCTCTTTGGTTGTTTTGGTTGCTAGTTTTTTAGGGGGTTTTGTTACTTAGGTCTTTTTTTAAATTTTTAAGCCCTTAGGTGGAGGAGAAGGAAAGGTTCCTCTACCCTTGTCTTTATTTTCAATATAAGGTTCCAAAATTAAAGGTTGGGTGGATGAAGTTATCTTCTCTTGTGAGATTCTAAAGAGGGAGTGAATGGTTCTATGATAGGGGATGTAGGTGTGGTATCTTTGAATGGAGGTATGGGTAGGTGGCTCCTTTTATTTGGGTGTCCAATAGAATAGAAGGAAGTTTATCTCCTTCCATTAGGGGATGGGGAAGAGTTGATTGAGGTGATGTTTTCTTTAATAATTGGTTCATTAGTGAATAAATTAATAGTATGTGCCTAATGGGATGATCTAGTTTATTGTCATGATAAGGGGTAAAAGGAGCATGATTAGGAAAAGGCTTACAGAATATATCAAGGACCTAGCTTGATGGTGTATTGGGAGTATCTAATGTAAGATCCCCCTTATCAATGAGGGATTGGATAAGGTATTTTAAGGTGTTGCATGTATTGATGTCATGTCCAAAGACTCAGTGAAAAGTGTAATGGTCATTCTCATTATACCAACCTGATATGGGGTGAGAAGTATCAAACTATTAGGGTGGTATAATTGGTGGAATTTGGATGATATTGGATTTTAGTAACTTTTCCAAAATATAAGGATAGGGATCCCCAAGTGGATTTAATTGATTATGATTATTCCAAGTTTGGTTCCTTTAGTTTTTAGTTTAAATAATTAGAGGATTCAAAGGTCTAGTTCCTTGGGCTATTTTTGTTGGTAGATGATAGTGGTGTGGCTTTGAGGACAATGGTGTTAGTGGTTGCTTTGTTTTTAGTGTTGGGATTGGTTTAGTTGTTTGGTTTGGAAGAAAAGGGCTCATTGGGTTTGTAAGTTAAGTTCTTACTCTTCAAATTTAACCTTCCTTCATCAATGGCTATGTTCTTTAGTTTTTTAGCCATGGTAAAAGCTTCATCAAAGGTCCAAAAGCTTTGGAAACATACTATGGATGAAATATGTTTTGTACATATCTAAGGAAAGAGAAGCTCATGTTGAGGCAATGAAAAGTAAATTTGGTTGTTAGGCTTCTCTAACGAGCCACATAATCAGCAATAAATTCATCTTCAAATTATCAAATGGAGTAGAGGTTGGTAATAGAAAATTTCTAGGATATATTGATCGAAAAGTAATCCAAGAAGTTTTGGGCTAATTAGGTGGAAGAGAGCATGGAATTTTTGGGTATGGAACTATACCAATCTAATGTTGGTTCAGATAATGACATAGGAAAGGTATGGAGGAGAAGAGAATCATTATGCGAAATCAAGTAGCATGAATGCCTAAATGCTCTTAAATATTTTTTACGGTCTTCTTTACTATTAAACTTAGTAAATTTTGGAAGTTCCCACTAGGCTAGATAAGGTATAATGGGAACTGAAGGGTGAATACGCTAATTAAAAATTTGATCATAAGATAAGAGATTATGGGCTCTAGATATGGATGACTCAAGGGTAGTCATCTTTTCCAAGATCAACTTCATCAAGTCTGCTTGAGGTTGTTGGGATGCATAGTTATATGGTATGTTTTATTGAGGTTGGGAAATGTGTGAATAGATAGTAGATGGTTGACATGACTCCATATAGTGGTATGTGGTCTTTATAGGTTAGGTGGAAGATATATATTGATAGGTGTATGTTAATGGTTGGGTATAGGTGGATGTTTGGATATCAAGCATATGCCTTTATATGTTATAAAGCTATTAAAAGGTTGTGTGTTGGGTCAGAGTGGTGGTTGGGTTAGTGGCCAATTGAAAGGTGGTCACTCTTGTGATGATTGGTGGTAACATGGAGGTTATGGACATGTCAAGGATCAGAAGTAGAGTTATTTTTTATGTATTATAGGTAACTCAAGGAAGATGGGTAGTATTAGAGGTAGACACTCTTATTACGAGGCAGTGATTAGCAAGAGGTATAAGGGCAGTGGTAGTTTGGGTTGGTGGGTTAGTTTAGAGGGAGTTATTGGTTGATGATAAAATTTAGGAAACTAAAGGTTGAGTATTTATCATGGTAGTGGAGGTATTCCCCATGTAGTGGAGAGGCATGCCATAAGGTGAATCTATGGGTGGGGTTGGAATTAGGATTTGGTAAGATGTGGTTTTTAGGTAGTGTTGTAAGGTTGCATGATTATTATTTAGGAAAGTGACAAAATCCACATCTCCTAGGACTATCAAGTAGGACTTACTAAAGAGTGAGGGGAGTCTATGGGTTTAGGAATGTGTTCCATGGATGAAGAGGTGGAAGTTAGTGACGGTTGATTTGGTGGTGGTTTTTGTTCTTTGAGGTCTTTTTGTTATTGGTAAGTGAGAACCATATAACAAAATAAGAAAAAGATGATATGTTTTCACACCTTAAACAAAGAGAAAATAAAAATGACTCAAGGAAAATAATTCATTCACTAATATTGTTTTAAATCTTAGGATTCTATTTAATCTCTCTTTTGGCTTATGCCTTAGAAAAGTGTGAAGAGAAAATTGGCTTGAATAGGTCCTAAACAATGTAGTCTATGTTTGGTTTTGGGTTATGTTTAGGCACTCAATGGAAGTATATATTGGTGTGGCATAGTACTTAGGGATTACTCCCCTCACATCACAATCCTACAGCTAGTGTGGGTGCTTAGTTAATATGTACCAATTTTTAGAGTTTATATTCAACCAGAGAACTGAGTTGGTTATCCCCTCAGTGAGTAAATCTAAGTAAGATAACCAAAAAGGATAAGGTGATCTTCTAGGTGATGAAATCCTAGTCAGGCCTTGTCTCAATTGTTTTTTTTATGTTTTGTTGTGAAAGTGGTTTGGTTTGTGTAAAATTTGTGAACTATGATTAATTCATAATGCCTTTAATTAAACTAGATGAGCTACACTCAAGTAAGCAATCAATGAATGCACTCAATTTTAACCAAAAGATTTTTTTTAAATTTCTTGGAATGAAGATAAAAACAACTAAAATTCACCTCAATAAAACATGAAAATGCAATATTAATCCTAGGATGATTTCTCTTTTCTTTTCTTTTTATAAATGCAAAAAAAATTATCTTTTCTAAAAATGCAACTATAACTCTCTTTTTTTCCTCTTTTTTTGTAAAGAAAGAGGCTTAATTGTTTAAGAACTAAAATAAATGAACTTAACTAATGTAATTCTAAATATCCTAAAACATCTAAGAACTCAAGAAAAATCAAGGTTCCCATCGGGCATACCAAAATATTTCTATCTATTTTTTTCTTTTTCTTAAGTGTGAAAAGAATAAACTAGTTAAGAAGGGTTCATAGAAGAATACCTATTGAATGCATATGTGTTGAATCCAAAATTTGTGAGAACTTTTCTTTGGCTAGGGAAAAAAGACCTAAAATAAGAAATCACTTCCAATCTTTAAGAAGAATGTTGTTTTTGATGGTGTTGTTGAAGATGTCTTGAGGTAATTTTGGTAGAGCTTCATTGCTTTGAATTCTTTTCCTCCAAGATGTGGATGACATCCAAAATAATGACCTCCTTCAAAGACCTAAAACAAGATGTTAATAACCAAATACTAACTTCCCACTCCACCTTGCGTGAATGAGAGGGGGGTATTTATAACATTTGTTGTTAAGAATCATGCCAAAAGAGGGAATAGTAGAAGTATGGTGACATTTCCCATGTGGTGAATGATTGAGTCAAAATATGATGGTAGTGGTATTCCCACCTTGATCATGGGTCTCCCATTTGGGTTGGTTTGTCTCCCACCTTGCATATGAGTCCAATTTTTAATGGGAATCATGCACATGGGTTTAAAAAGGTCTAAAAGACTTTTCACCACCCTTTCTTGTCTTCCTCTAAGCACTTAAGGAGATGCCCCATAAAATGTGGCACCATTATCCATGTGGGTACATGGCTGAGTCAAAATATGAGGGAAATGGGATTCCCACATTGATCATGCATCTCCCATTTGGGTTGGTGTGTCTCCCACATTGAACATGAGTCCAATTTTGAATGTGAATCATACACATGGGTGTAAATAAGGCTAAAATACTTTTCACCACCATTTCTTATCTTCATCCAATAATTTATAGAGATTCCCCAAAAAATATGGTGCCATTTTCCATGTGAGTTCATGAATGAGTCAAAATATGAGGGTGTTGGGATTCCTACCTTGATCATGGGTCTCCCATTTGGGTTAAAAAGTTTAAAATGGGTGGATATAGTGCCCTTTGTCTTTTCCAAAGCATTAAAGAGGTGGGTATCCCATTTTGAAGGAAACTTTCATGTGTGAAGACAAAATATATGTTGAATGATGGCCTCTTAAGGGTAAATTCACCATATTTCAAGAGGGAACCCTTGTGATGCTTAAATGAGGTCATTAATCACCTTGGGAAAGGGTCCCTAGTGGGGTATGATGTCCCACATCAAGTCACCTCACTTTTAAGCCATGTCACTCGACATATCATCTACCAAATCACCTTCCATGTTACTTGTCATGTCACATGCCATGTCACTTGCCATTTAATTTTCCATGTCACTTGCCATGTCATCATGAATAGTGATAGTGGGTCCCAGAGTGAATAGTGATAGTGAATATTACTTTTGAATAGTACTATGTGAATAGGAGAATAGTGATTTGTTTAGGTTAAGAGGATTTGGTTAAGGGTTAAGAAGGTTTAAGGGGTTTTTAGGGGGTCTTGAGGAATTTAGTCATTAAAAGCTATAAGTGTGAAATTTTCTAGTGTCTATAAGAGCACATTATCAGTTATTTAACATAATCATTCATTCAAAATTGGAAAATAATGGACAACATTCATAGATAAATAAACTAGTTGATATGAATCATGAAATTTGCATTCATTTCAATAGAGTTTGTTTACATAAAAATGCCATCCTTTACAAAGACAAAGTAATCTAAAATATATACATAAGTATGGGGCTCACCTCCAAGTATCACAATGTTCCCATACTTGGCCATGATGACCATCCAACTTTGTTACAAATAAAATAATTCAAAAAAGTGAAGATTTCCCTCCTCGAAAGATGCCTAGGGCACACTCAGGTGATACACTAAGGAGTTGGAGAAAAACCACCTCCTAGATATTTAGGGTATGCCTCCTTGTCTACTAGTTCATCTACCACAAAGTCAAACTCTTGGTCCAACTTATTTATGTTCATAAGAGGCTCACAAAATATGACCTAAGTCTAAGATAATAATCATTGTGAGATTTGAGCAGGATTTCTAATTAAACCTTCACCTTAGACACCTAGATAATGTTGGAAGTGGATTGAGTTCCCAATCTAAGATTGATTTCTGCCCAACCTTGTTGGATTTAGAAACCTTTTTGTGCATGGTTTGATCAAATTGAGCCAATTGGACACTGAATTCTTAACCATCAGGTAAGGTGTTATTTGGATGGAAAAGCACCTTGATGTTGACTTATATAATTTAGTCCAACATATGTTATTTAACCTTTTCTAAGGGCTCAATTGCTACCTAAGCTACCACCAACTAATCCTATATAAATGTTTTTATGTTCCAAGCATAATTTTGGTAGAGGTCCAAGTCTACCAAAGGCATTGGTTTCAAATTTGGTAAATTATTTATACTTGTTATCATTTTGAACTTCCTAAACTTGTTGTCTATTCAAAATACATAGTTGAAATAAAATTGAGTGTATTTTAGGTGATTTATACATGTGGACAATTCCTCGGTGAATGGAAACTTGGACATGGGGATGTTGTACGTGGATGAACCTATAGGTACCTAAGTGAATTATGGGAGGGGTGGAATGTGAAACATGGGAGGTAAAACCTAAGTGATCTTGGTAAGGATAGGAAAACTAAGGGATTCCCAGTTGGGATATTAATGGAAGGAGGTATTAGGGGAAGTAATCTACCTGTATGGCTATTTTTGGTCATGATTTAGGCTTAAAAAATCACTGATACTACTATTGAATCATAGTGCCTATGTCAATCGAGTTCAAGTAACCCAAGTCTCCAAAGGTGGTAGAGTTGGAGCATAGAATAAAGGAGGTGAAATTCATGGAGGAGAGGGAGATGGGATCCCCTAAATAATATTATTTTAAATATGACATGTAGACATATGGATACTCTAAGGGAATGTCTTTGGTCGACCTTAATTTTTATCCTTCTTTTCCTCTATCCTAGCCAACACCTCCTTATCATTAGTAGGGTTGAGGTTAATCTCATCATTAGGGGGTGATATTAGTAATTCATCAAATGAGCCTTAATGAAACCATGAGGGTACCATTTTCAATTTTATACTCTACCTAGGGTGTAAGAATCCTTACCCACCACCATATTTAATAATGGAGGTATATTTTTATATACATGCTGGTATATGATGGTAGGGAAGTATGGGAAAGCCTTTTGCTAGCAAATAATCTAGTGTATAAACACATCATCCACCAATTGATTGGTTATTCATAGCTTAGCTAGATATTTGTGGACTTGATAAGGTAAATAGAGGGGGCCCTAAAGATTACTTCTACTAAGATGATGGTGTCATCCTAGTAATACCAATAAAAACCAATGGTGGTGACGAACTATCTGATATTGATTGAGAGATGAGTCATGACTACCTCATTAATGTCAATGTAGACCACTGAGTAGAATGACTTATATATCTCCCCAATGTGATTTCTATAGTGATGGCCATATAATTTGTATAAAACTACATGCACAATAGTATCTTTGGTATTCCATGATGGAAACATGGAAGGTTTGAACATAATGGTGGCACAAATAGTGTCCACCATGTAACTAATCATGTATAAATTACCTCTAATATGAACTTTTAATAAATCTATGAGGTTAAAATTGATCACACTTCTTAGTTTTGGGACCTCTTTGCCTTTGATAAGTACTCTTAGTAATGGAAACCATAAGAGGTTCACATGCATGGTGTTAATAGAACCAAAAATATAAAATTTAGTAGGATCATCCAAATGTAAAGCCCCTTTTTGAAGAGGTGTATAGGGTCGTTGTTAATGTCCTCTTTGTCAACCCATAATTTCATATATATTATGGTTATTGGCCCACACATATATTGCATTAACATCATACATATTGGTTTACTATGTGAATTTGTATTGATACTTAACAATAAACCTTGATATGTTTGTGATTAGTTTTATGAAATTGACTAAGTAAACTAGATCATGCCCATTATAGATAACATGATTGGAGGTCTACAATAAGTTACCGAAGAGGTCCACATAATGGAATACCTTAGGCTTTGCCATGGTCTTGTGTAATCCTAACTTACCTATAATAAGGATCATTGAGGTACTTGGTTTTATCATCATCATCTTTTGAGGTGAGTGTTTTCATGTCTTTAATTGATTTGAAGACCTTGTTATGGTTCTCAAATGACACCAAGTTAGGAAAGAAGGTAGTGTCATGTTACTTAGGATTAGTCTTAGGTTTGGAAGATGAATTAATGATAGTGATAAGCTTATTATTGACAACAATGAAATATAATTAAATAGGGAACAAAGGGCACAATAATGAGGTAAAAATGAGGAGATGAACTCTATAGAATTGGGAGCAATAATATTAAATTATGTTAATATAAGGGCTTATAGGGATCTGTAAGAGATATTATACATTAATGTCCTTTTGTATCTCACCCAAATTGAGTTAAAATTTGATTTGGTGGCATATTCTACCCATTAATTTCCCAATATAAAATTAACTATAGAATTTAAAATATACTCTCCCCTCTAGATTTAGTGATTGTGATGAGACATTTTAAATTATTTAATTGTTTCCCATTTTACCATTTAATTAATTCAATAAGTATGGTGGGAACACACATAACTTTCCCATATGGTATCCTAGGTGGCTCTAGGTTTCACCACATGTCTATCACTAGTTGGTCCCATTTTTATTCGATGCCACCTAAGCTTAGTTGGGTGCCACACTTTTACCTTTTGAGAACTAGAATTTTCCACTTGGATTAATGAGGTGATGTATGACATAATTTTATTGGATTTTGTCTCTAATTTTACCTCATTAGAATTACCTCAAGGCATCCTAGGCATTTTATTTTAATTTGTATAGAAGTTCCATGTTATTGTTCCCCACTTTTTGGGCTCTCTCAAGATATGACATCTATGACAAGTTTGGGAGACTGACACATCTTATAGGTTCCACATGGTTCTTCCCCATTGGTCATTATCTCATAATATCTAAAAAATATGATAATTTTGGGAGATTAACACACCTAAAAGGTTCCATGTGGTTTTTCACCATTCTTCAGTCTCTTTTGAGATCTAACATCTCTAACATGTTTGGTAGATTGACACATATAATAAGTTTCACATGACATGTACAATTTCATTAGGTTATCATAGGATCTAACATCTCTAATAGGTCTAGGATAATAACACATATAAAATTTTCCACATGGTGCTTACCCGTTCATCAAAATCTTTTGTGATCTAACACCTTTAACATGTCTGAAAGACTGTCGTATCTAATAAGTTCCATGTGATACTTACCCATTCATTAAAATGTTTTAGTATATGACATATATGAGAGTTTTAAGAGTTTGACACATCTAATAGGATCTAGGTTACATTTCTTCATTCATGGGATATCCTATGATCTAAAAATGCTAATTTTTTTGGTAGATTGACACATCTAACAACTTCCACATAGCACTTCCCCACTCATTAGGCTTTCCTGTGAGATTTAATAAGAAGTGAATAAGTTAAAATAATTCCACTTAATTAATTAAAATCTCACATGATTGTTGTCATATTTATGAGAAACTAATTAGGACTCAAAAAAAGTTGACATGAGTCCAATTATGTGATAAAACATAGTTAACATAAAAATTATTCTAAGTATGAAAACCCTTTTCTCTTTTTGAACATAACAAGGACTAGACTATATGTAGACCTAAAATACTATAGGGTTATTTAATAAAGATGAAGTCATCATCATAAACATCATAAAGCATTTGAAAAATAAAATTGAAATAGAGGCTTGAGGTTCCACAAGGCCCAAGGCTAACTGGAGAGGGATTGAAGCTCTGAGAAAGATTTGATCTAAGAATATAAAGAGGACCCTAAGGGGGAGTGTTGGATTAAAAAATGGTGAGGTTATGTGGAAAATATTTCCCAAACAATTAGAATTTAGACTATGATAATCCATTATTGAATATAGAGATAGAAAATCCCAACTCTATTTGATAGATTTTGAGTATGAAAAGTGTTCCAGTTTATTTCAATAATTAACATACTAAGATCTAACTCCTTCTGAGGCCACTTTATGCATTAGTTTTGGATTAATTTTTATTTGACAGACAATTTTAGTAAGCTTAGGTACGTTTAAAATATTCAAGGGATTTTGAAGGGCTATGTGTTTCATAAAATTTTGGCTATGGGGAGATGGACTAAGCATTGATCTATTTCTAGACAAATGTTTATATCCTTGACATAGATAATTTTGGTCTCACTTTTAGCATTGCTCCATTTCCAGCTAGGTTAGAAAGCTGACAATGGAGATTGCCAAAATCACCTTTATGAGAAAGAATATATATATATATATATATATATATATATATATATATATATATATATGTATATGTATATATATGTATATATATGTATATATATATGTATATATATGTATATATATATGTATATATATGTATATATATATGTATATATATATATATATGTATATATGTATATATATATGTATATATATATATATATATATATATATATATATATATATATATAATAATTTCTTTGATTTAATATTTAATATTTGATCTAGGATGGTTGGATACCAATGTAGCCAAGGTTGATGGTATCCTTAGTAGGCATCCAATATCTAGATGACCATTTGTTTACTCAACTATTCATAAAATATTTATTCCTTTTATTAAGTGTTTGTGATGGCCTTGGATAGATTAGAGATTTTATCAATTTACTTGTTTAGTTATAAATTAATGGCTTTAAATTACCTTAGTTTTTCTTATATAATTACCTTTCTTATAATTGTGTTCAATATTATAGGTTCACCTTCTATTTTCTCATTTTGGAATGGGTTTTCATTGTTCTATCATCCTTTAGAGTAGTCATAATTTTTTATGAACTTAGTACCTGTTTATGAACCATTGGGCTGAGGGTTGCCTTCAACACATCCCAAAATATAAAACATGAGATAAAAATTATGTCAAGGATAATAAAAAAACATAGAGCACAAGTACACATATAAAAAAAGAAAAAAACTACACCATAAAAGTAAACATACAAAATAAGCAAATACAGAACAAAATCAAACACATAAAAAGTGAAAAATAACCTAAGCCTAATATAATATATATACATTACCACCCTTTTTTGATGATATTATAAGATTAAATTAGAAGGTACAACTAAGAAGTAATGTTTTAGGAACTATCCATTCACAGGGAGTGGTAGGTCATTACCTTTGAGGTCCTTGAGGTGGAATGCATTCTATCTAAGTAACTATGAGATCTAATATGGGCCAACCCATAATAGGTAAAAATTGGATTGATGTCCATTATTTTCATTGTATTTATCCCATAATAGTTCTAATTCATCAATCCTAAAGGAATTCACATTTTCTCTCTTATTAAACCATATTTTGGTGGCACCTTGGTGCTTATTGAAACTTTAGAGCATCTTCTAGTTGGATAATGTCAAATATCCTTGATTATACTATTTCATTACATTACATGTATTATTTAATAAACATATAAGTATTAAATCTAAGGGTAACCTAGAAGAAAGTTTATAACCCATATGACATTAGGAATGATGAACTTTTGAGAGTCTATTTGTACCAAGTGTGATCATCCTAAAGGGCATATTTTAGTAATGAGTCTCATTCATAAGGATTCCTTTTATCATATTTATTGATCACATCAGTAAATTTATTATTTTTAAACTCTACCAAACTGTTACTTTATGGGTAATAGCTATATAATAATATCAATGTGACTCCATGTTCATACACCCACTGGGTAAATTTTGTACATTAAAATGCAGATCCATTATCATAAACTAGTGAAAATAGTGTGCCAAATTAAGTGATTACTTCTATTCTATAAATTTGATCATCTGTTTTGAGGTATATAATTGGTGGATACTACTTCAGTCCACTTTGTGTAGTAGTCAATGGTTGTAAATATGAATCTATGGCCAACTAAAAAATTTGGATTGATAACTCTTATCAGGTCAATTCCCCACTATATGAGTGGGTTTCCTTCAATAATAGACTAAAAAAACTTTGAAACATGAACCTATTGCATGGTATTGGTGACATGAGCATATATGGGCATGTACATCTTTGAAAATAGTGGGCCAATAATAATCTACTTCTAGGATTTTGTATGTCATTAAATTCCTAAAGGATGGCCAATACTTAGTTTATTATGGAAACTAATCATAACTCCTTAGATTATTCCTCAGATAAACACCTAAGATAGATTCCTTCATAATTCCTTATGTAAACGACCCATTTCTGAGCATGTAATGAGATAATTTTATCCTAAGGGCCATTTTTTTGGTTTGGTTTAGTGTAGGGGTGGATTTTAATAGATAAGGTGTTGGGTGATCAAATCATACCAATGTTGATGAAGTATTTATGCTTGGTCTAAATGATGTAGTGTAATTTAGGTATTAACCTCTATGATTAACTGTATGAGACCATGGACATGGATGATCCTAGTAAGTCTGATCTCCATATCATATTATTGTAACTTAGTCATGCAATAACATATATTCTCTATTAATTCATTATACCTAAACATAATCTTTACCACCAGGTATGGGAAAATGGCATGCACCTTATTCCTAAGAATGTAATGCCTAAATTTATTCACCACCTTTACTAGGACATAAACATGTTTATTAAGGTAAAATAATTGAGCTCTACATATTTAAGTTTTGTGATCATGAAATCAATTGGGTGTTCCTATCCATTCTACATTTGAGTGAGGATGATAATAAAGGTATGATAAAAATCAAAAGAGTATAGGTAGATGTTCTTAATGTAGTTTGGGATTATCAGAATTGACACCTGCATAATGGATTCTATGATGTATTAGAAGGCCTTATTTGATTTAGTGTTCCATTAAACTTAAAAATATTCTTTTATATTAGGATTTAGAGGTTAGATAATCTTATTAAATCCAAAAATAAATTTTCACATGAAAATATTTTAGTTACTTTTTACTATTTAGGAGAGGTATGTTAGAAATAACATTAACACATTTAGGTTCAATAGAGTGTGATCAATAATTTTACCTTTGATAACACCAAAAAGGTTCTTATTTATGTTTAAATACATACCACAACTTTTTCATCTCTCAAATATCCTTTATAATTAACAAATGTGATTTGACTTATGTTTTAAGAAAATACTCAAATTATACATGTAGATAAGAATTTACTTTTATATCAAACATTCAAAAGTGAAATACGTGGCTCTATAAAAATTGGATCCTACATTAATCAAGCCAAATGGCATCTATTTGTAGACAAAAGTACCCCACTTTATTGTGAATGTAGTATTGGTTTGATCTTATAGGTTGAGGAGGACTTGAGTTTATCCTAAGAATCTATATAAAAAGGACATCATTTAAGATCCAATCACCATATATATCACTTTTTATAAGGAGGTTAATGGGTAATTATCTTTTATATATGATCAATTAAGATTTAGAACTTAAAACATAGATGAATCTCTCCATTTTTCTTATGAACATGTACCAAATTACCTATCCAAGTGGAATGGCATATTGGAAATATGATTCCTACTAAAATGATATTTTGAACCTATTTGTGTATAAGTGGTTCTAAAATTGGGTTTACAAGCCTCTGCCTCTATCTAAAATTCTTTTGATTTGGTTTGAGGGGGACAGTATGGGTTATTACATTGGGTTCAAATATCCTAAGATCTCTATAAGCCCAAACAATTATGTCTCTATATCTCACCAAAAACTATATCAGTTTTTCAAACTCCTCTTATTTAAAATCAGGGATAATGTTAATCATTTGGGGTGGTCAGGGGACCCAATATTTATAGTATTAAACTACATCTCTTATATTCATCACTTTTTGGATGGTTGTTTAGATTTATTGAGGTCAAAAACTCACTCAAAAGAGATCATGAATTTTGGGAATCAATTTTATTTAAGGCTCATGATGTTCTCCTAGTCATAAAATACATCACCCAGATCATATCTCTCTCTCTCTCTCTCATCAATGATCTTTACTTCTAATACCCTGGTGTTATTGAGGAATTATAATATATGTTGGTCATATTAAAAGACCTATAATTATTTTACATTATTTGGGATAGATGGGAAAGGTATACACTCGATATATAACTCACATAATATTTTTAATACAAAGGTGATAGATTCATGGCAAAGGTTGTCAATGAATTGACCACTCATTTTTCTTCTCAGGGTATGGGAATAACATTAAAGGCAATGAACATTTATATCAAATCCCATGCCTTGTGTTTGTATTTCCTAAGATAATAATGTTTTCATTATAATTTTATCTTGACTTATTTTATGACCAAATCATAATCCCCAACAACTTTGATCTCCTTGAACCTAAGATTTAAAGCCAATTTTATCCCAAGAATAAAGTCTTCATATTTTACTAGGTTGTTAGTATAGGGGAATTGAATTTAATAGGTGGCTATGTGTTTTTTCATTATGGATAAATTATAAGGAATAATACACCATAATATTATTTATAATGGAACCCATATAAGAAAATTGGATAAAAATTTGGCATCCCATGATCACTAACAATTTCATACTTAGCCAATTCTATAGAAAGGGTATAAATTCCAAGGTCTAAGGATACCAATTTCACCTTTTCATTCATGTTGTTGTATTATGTGATCATGTGTTTCATCCTAGGTTCCCTATCTAATCTAATTTTATTTACCACACCTCTTAAAGGTATCCTTATATGAGATAAGTCGGTATCCATATACGCATTCAATATTTTAGACCAATCCCTATTGAGGAGAATTTTTTAGGCTTCAAGGATTTATACCACTTGGATGATTATGAACTATTTAAATAGGCTCAAAATCTATATTCACATGGAAATTTAAAATATCATCAACTATCTTAACCTCTTATTTATCTATCTATACCACCACCTTGTTTGATTTGATAGGGACTAACCCTTCTCAAAAATTCCCATAGGCATCACACTAGATGAAGATCTTGAGTCAACTAAACAATTATGTAGTTTCTTCCTAAATAATATGATGTTTAGGATGAAGGTAATAACTTTAATTTTATTCTTATGGATGACCACATTAGTGTGGTAAATTTTTTATTTCATTTAGATTGGTTATAAATGACTCCAGTAGTAGGCATCATTATTCGATGATATAAGTGATCTCATGAAGTGTTATATTGGATTTTATTTTATTATTGTCTTCTAATATGTTATACCCCACCTTATTTTGAATTTTTTGGGTCTCTATAGGATCCTTTGACTCTTTAGCTTTTGGATTTGGTAGGCCATTCCTAGATTTGGGATCAAGAGGGGTGAAACCATTATTTAGAAGACTAGAGGTGATGAATTGTTGTTGTTGTGTCTAGTTCTTAAGGGAAAATTTTCTCATTTGGAATTTATGAGATTATTATAAATCAGTTTTACTCTCTTATAGTTTATTATCTGATTGGATGGGGAACTCCATAGTCTCTAATACCATCACTATGCTTGTAGCATTAGAGGTTTTTTAGTGGTTTGGGACCACCTTGTATTCCTCAATTTCTCATTAGAAGACATTAAAGCACTAAAAATTTATATTTAGTCAATATCCATGTGATGGGATCTATTATTCACTAAAAACTAGTTTAGTAGGGTTATCTCATAGATGTTAATCTTGTGTAGCTCACTAGTGATGGCTCTAGCTGATTATTGGGGTGATTATATGATATTTTATGCCTTTGGTAGGTAAACATTTTATTTAAGATATAATAGTTTACATTTATAATTTATTTATATAGACCTAAGAAGTCATTTTTCAACCTATATATCATATACTGAATAGAATCCAACTCATTCTTGGTAGCCTCCTCAGGTATGATATGAACATTGTTTATGGTGGGAAGTAGTTCCTAACTATGATCTTGAGGTGTTAATTCTATGTTTACTATGCTAAGTAAACCTAAGTGTTGGTTGGGTACAACATTCCTCAATATAATTTGGTTTTTCATTAGTATAGGTTGAAGCATCAAGATATTTTGGTTCACATTGGGAATGAGGTTTAAGGTAGGAAAGATTGGAAATACATTAAGAATGGGATATAACATTTAAACTTTGGGTTTACGTTGTCTATCCACCTTAATGGATTAAATATAAACTATGGGTTGGTTTATTATTAGGGGATCCAATCTCAAAAACATGGTCATCTATGGGTCTATGGAGTTCTTATTCATTTTAGCACTAGTTTAGAATTGGGTTGATAAAGTGTAATAACCTATCTATACATATATTAGGGCCTAACATTTAAATTTATGATGGGTTATTTTAGTTTCTTCTTAGTTTAGGAAAACTACTAATACATGAAACTAGGATCTATGACTTTAAGATTTAACAAATCATAGGATGTATCAATCAAGTTGAATGGAAATATCCTATAAACCACATCATTATGTTCAAAATTCATGAGCCTAAGGGTGGTTTTATCTGAAGTCACACATACTTTGGTAGTTTAAATCACACCAAGCATAAAATATATAAGGCACCTCTCTAGGTTATTGGGAATGTCATGGATGACTATAGGAACATTGGTATCTAACCCGACTAACTAGGCCATGGGGGAAGCTATTAGAAGTTGTCTATTTGGGGTACATTAGAAGGATGACCTAGTGAAAATAGTTATATGTCTAGGTTGATTCCCACTAAACTAAGTTATCCTATATAATTATGAGGTAAAGATATTCAATCTTCCATGACTAGATCTAGATCGATTGATCCACATAATATGCTCTAGATTATTTAAGGATAGATCAAAGAGCTAATATTTCCTTATCAATAAGGAGCCTACTTATATTAACATATGTGTCTATGTGTTTAAATCACAAAATAATGGAGAAAGTGTAAAATAGGGGAAACAAAAATAAATCTAAAAAATACTTCTATTGGGACTATATTTTTATAGATAACTACTCTTTACAACAATCCCTGATTTTAACACTAGTTGTTGTCTAATGTTTGAATCACGTAAAAATGGATAAATATTAAAGGAGAGGTAACAAAACTAATTAATAAAATATTCCTTTTAGGACTGGATTCATACTAATATCTACACTTTACAAGAATCCCTCTTAGTGAAAGTTATTTTTTGGTTTAAAATCCAACCCTAAAACACTTATGAGATTAATTTTTAGAGTGAACTTTGGGACAATAAAGTGTTTTCATCCTCCCATTTTAGGATTAACTTGATAGTAATCTAGGGCACAAGCTAAAATTATTGGGTTCTATGATGTAACCTACTTAAAATGAGTCTTTGAGAGACATAGTGTTATCAACTTGGATCCAGTACCATATTAACAAAGATATTTCAACCTTCAACTAGTTTAACCATCTTTAATCCTAAACACTATTGGGATTTACTTCACTAATTTCTAAAAGGGGGGCAAACTTGATCAGCTCTAAAATAAACATAAAAGGGGATGTTGATTAATTTGACCCCAAGTTATATTAGGATAACCCTATATATTGTTCAAACTTTCATAGGGTCTCCTAGGTTGTAAAATGTGCACCATGGCCTTTAATAAGGTCAAACATTATGGTTTATCTTTGTCATATTTGTCTAAGTTGGTCCTATGTCATCTTGGGCCATATTTTGGGTAATTTAATGAACTTGTACAATTCTTCACTAAGGAAAAAGGAATCAAGATGGAATTGAACATCTCGTATGTTAGGAATAGTCAAGAAATTGTTGTGGAACTAAAAAATTGTAGGTTTGATGTCCATCTAAGAAGATAAACTAAAAATAGGAATTTTTAGGTAGTTTTATGACCTAAGTGACACACTTGACATGTTGGAAGGATTAAGGGAGGTCTATTTATATCACATAGTTAAATTCCATGCTTAGGTATCTTTGATAGGTACAAAACTACCAAAAATAGACCTCTCTCTCACATCTCTCTCTTAGACAAGTCAAAGAAGTTAACTAGTTTTCTTTTAGTATGGCCAAGAGGAGAATATTTCAAGCGAGTGAATTTGGTTGATGATAGTATCCTTTATGGCCTTAATTTCCATTGAAATATTTTTTAGTTTAGTGTTTTTTTATTCATGAACCATCACTAAGAATTTTAGTGACTCTAGACTTCTTGTACATCCCCAATGGCTTCAGTTTTCTCCTCTAATTACATTGATCCAAGTAAACCATGTGGTGTAAAATATATTGAAGAGTTTTACCATCCTTATCACAAGGTTTTTAATCTATTTTACATGAGTGAGTGTTAATTTATAGGCATAAACATCTCATTATGATAGAAGTAGACACCATTTAATGCTAAAGATAGTATTTCACCTAATACAAAGTTAATTTTCATGTGACTAATGGAAAAGGATAAAATGTTTGTTTACAACCAATGAGAGTATGATTTATCATATTAATAATGTAAGTTTTGGTCTCAAGAGTGCCCTTTCTGAAATTCAAGGCCTAACACATGATACAATCATGTAAAATTGAAACTATCACCTTCATGATTATGCAAAGATGTCTAAATAGTGGTTGATATGAGATTTTAACTTCATGGTGGAGATTTTAAATATTTTAAATTACTTTAAAGGACTAAAATCATTAAGACATAATTAACTATACACCCAAAACCTTCATTTCCACTCACAAAGGTATAGAGTAGGAAATTTGCTTATAGGATGTTGTTACCTTAAATTCTCTAAAAATAAATTATGTCATGTATAGTGTCATTATTTTATATGAGATTATGAAGTTTTTATAATTCTAAATGGCCTCACCCTTGTAGTCTAGGTCTTACAAGATCATATCTTAACATATGAATGGTTGTTTGGTCAAGAGAATTAAGGTTGAGTGACTTACAACTTAGACCATTTTTTATTGAAGATGCTCAAAGATATATAGTGCCTTTTAGGTTTAAATGAACCTAGAAATTGAAGTACAATAGTGGCCTTATAATGCATTTGGTGAATATAGAATCGTGTTTAGTCTTAATGCATGAGATGAACTTATACAGGTATGAGATGATGTTTATGACCTTAGAGGAAGTAAATAATGTGAGTAAAATGTTAAATTATATCTTCACCTATGGGAATCCTCCAAATTTTACCCAAATAATCACCTATAGTCTGACTGAGGAGATATACTAGCTCATGCTAATGGAGAACATTGATATGATTGGTAGGCAATGGTAAAAGATGGGTGATAATGTAGATATCACCTCCACCATGATATAATAATAATATATGAGGTATTTAGAGATAGGTAAATAGAGTAAGGATTTATTTAATCTAGGTTTCTAATAAACTTCAACCTATAGCTAATACAATTCTATACACAGTCTGCAGTCTAGCCTAAATTCATAAAAAATGCTAGTTTATTTGGTAGTCAAAGGTATAAAATGGGATGAAAATATAGGTGACACACTTATAATTATTATAAAAATTTTCCATGTTATCCCTATGTCTAAACACTTTGACTCATTTGAAGATAAAATAAGCCCAACTCTACATCAAAATCCTGCACATGGCCAATCCTATAAGATAGTCTTGAGAAATTTGAAGGTTTGAGGGACCATAAATAATTAACAAGTTATGAAAATTGGTAAAAATAATATTCATGACCTAATAAATCCACCTATAATCTCACTTTGGTCAAATAAATAAGGGATATTCCTTTTATTTTATCTTAGACAAAGGGCACTCCACAGTCATGACCACCCTGTAGGCATAGTGTGTGAATGGTGATAGGTGTAAACAGAGAACACAGAGGAATGTTTGAATAATATGTGAGGTTGTTTTTAATTTAAAAATGTGTTTAAGGTAACCCAAAATTGTTGGAAGCACCTAAAGGTAGTTAAACACATGAGCACATAGTCTAAGTCTACCAGACCTAAAACTAGGCCTAAACCTTCAAGTTTCTTAACTCAACTCATATGACCACATGATATCTAAAAAATATTTGAGATATTTCATTAATGAGTGGAGAGTCTATAAAATCCAATTGTTTTTATGTAAATATCCCAAATTGGTCATTTTTTCCTAATTTAGTCTTAGGCCGACTCAAAATGCCCATAAAGAACTCGAGAGCCATCTTCAATTTCTCATATATGTAAGGATAGTATGCATGGTTACTCAAGGAGATAGGAATACTTAAATGGGGTCTTATACTTGATCTCAGTGAAATTTTTTTGGAGGTTGAGGACCCATATTTTATGAATCATTATTAAGGAGCTAAGAGACCTAAAACCCTTGTTTGATCCTGATGAAGAAAAGACAAATGGAAATGAATATATAAGTGGCCAATTGTCCTTAAATTTTTTTTGAACATGTATATAATTCTCTCAAGTTCCTTTACATCCAACTCATCCATACTATCACTTATATTTACATGCCTAATACTATTATTCTTATAGGATTTGATATGTTTCATAGGTGCATAAGAGGATAAATTAATGAATATCATTGTGGAATGTGTTTATGGAATTGTCATAACTACCTATACCCACCTATAACCTTTTATAAGCATGGAAATCTCATTTATAATCCATTCATTACAGGTATTCTTAGACAAATAACGAAAAGGCAAAGTGACTGCCTAAGTGTGATGGTGAGGAGAGTGAATTTGAGTCTCTTTAGTTAT
Organism: Torreya grandis; assembly: GCA_037957365.1. Classification (NCBI taxonomy): domain Eukaryota; kingdom Viridiplantae; phylum Streptophyta; class Pinopsida; order Cupressales; family Taxaceae; genus Torreya; species Torreya grandis. The sequence continues at coordinate 655,345 of JARHVA010002413.1, forward strand.
ATTTGATAGACCATAAGACAAAAATGGATTATAAAATTCTGAAAAACCCCTAAATTTCATAATATTGAACCACTATAGGTCACTTAAGTGATAAATGTGTGAATTAGGCCTAAAGGGCTAATGAACAATGATTGTAAATAGTGAACAACAAGTGTCCACAAGGATTTCATCAATTAGAGAGGCATAGATTATTGTCACTATCTTATTTTAAACTTATAGAGTTAGGACATATGTGTTAATGAATCAAATGGTAGTTATAGCAAGATAGGTGGACTACCCATCATTATGAGGGTAGTTTCAAAGAGTAACTATGGAGTGTTTCTATGCCAACCTAGAGAATATGTTATGTTTGTGATATAAAATTTTAAAAGACATATTTTTTACTACATTATATTGAAAATTAATTAGTTTATAAGTCTTAAAACTTAGCCTTGTGACCCTTCCACTTTTCTTCTTCTCTCTTCTCTCTTATACTCTATATAATCAAGCTTGTTTGCCTTTGTAAAAAATACACACCTGGTATGACAAAGTCTTTCAAGTTTGAATACTTTATTTTCATTTGAAATAAATATTTATAACCAAGTTTTTATTTCATTATATTCTTGTCTAACTATGTGAAGTATTGAATGGTGGAATGACAAGTGATAACTATCTATCCTTGTGTTATCCTTACTCTTTCATGTTTGGTGTAAGTAGTTATCCCTCTAACATGTCACATGAAGTGTAACTAGTGTGTTTGATTATCTCGAAGTGTAAGGAGTAACATTATTTTTTAAAATCTGAGTTCTTGTTCACTCACCTTGAGAAGTGCAATACATATCACCTCCAAATTTGAAACACTTATGTTAGAGTAATCTAGGATGTTATGACTAGTATTGTGAGTCATGTTTCATAGTTAAAGTGTCTGGTAGTCTAATGGAGATATATATAGTGTATCATATTGTTATCATAGGTTAATTTTGTGTTCCTTATACCCCTTTTCACCTATCTAAAAATTTAGTGTATGTGATAAGCTGTAAAATACTAATCTATGGAGTTATCCATTAAACCTATAGGCTTACCTCTACTATAGGCAACCCACAGTCCTAAAGGTAATATAATGTTTCATTCAATATAAATAAGTATTTAACAACCTCTCTATGGTACAATATTGAGTGACAATAGCTATGTTATCCCCAATGGGACAATTGTCTTAAGAACATTTTGTCAAGGTGAATGTTGGTCTTGACAACATGATGACTACATACATGTGTTCTACTAAACATTTGTTAACTCCACTAAAGGTAATATCTATTTTTAGACCAATTTTTATCATTCCTTTTATTCATACTTAAATTTCCTTACTAGGTCAACTACTATTAGAGGTAACAATCCTATAAACCAACTCCTTTAACCTAAAATTCCCCTTGAAGTTTAGCATCCTCAGCTTATCTTGAGATTTGAAGAGAAAGAAGAATTTACAAGCCAATAACATTAAGAGAGTGAAGAGGAAATTGAGGATAACATGGATAAGAAATATTCTTTCCAATCCTTTAACTCTAAAAATCCATATACCTCAATTCATATGATGATATCCCTCCCAATGTCACCAAGAGTGTTCCAACTTTCAATGTGGAAAGTCCTATTACTCAAAATGAGCATATTAGGGACATTTATAACTTATGAAACTCTCATAATGTCACTAAATTTAAAATTTTAATTATGTTACTTTCCATGTCTCTTAGGGAAAATCCCTTGACTAGTATAGGACATTTTTAAGAGGATGTATCACCACTTAAGATGAGTTTGGAGAGTTGTTAACCAAAATATTTGAAGATAAAAGTGTTAACAAATCACTCATTCATCATCTAAATGTGATTCAAAGACGTCCTAAGGAGACTATGTATGAATTCAATGAGATATTTCAAAGAACATGGTATATTCTTCACCTCATATGAGCCTCCTTGCAATCTTTGTTTCCCTACACACCTAAGGTCTATTGAGACCGATATAGCCATCATGTTGCAATCCATGGGTGGATACAATTTTCCTAAATCTTATGACATAGATATTAGAGATGAGAATGGTTTAATACAATCTGGTAAACTCCCTCAAAAAATCTCTATGCCTATTTTTCCCAACATGCCTTCTTATTCTCTAATCCTTTCTCCAATTCAAAGTGCAAAAAATAAGTCTAGAGTTGCCCCAAAGAAGTTAGAAGATACTATTGATTAGGAGAAAAGGTATAAGGACTTAAAGGCTCATGTTAGGAAACTAAATATATAATATAGAGTTAACCAAAACCCATAACCCTATCCTCCACAATCAATTAGGTTTCCACCTCAAAAATATAGTTAAGAGAGGTGAAAATGATAACCTAACTTCAATATGATACATAATGCATATAATACAACCTATACTTCCAATACAACAGCTACACTTCTAGTCCATAGTAACTATTGACCAATTTTTTGCTCACAGGCCTAAATTGTTCACCTTCTCCCTTTGCTTTTTGAAGATAGTTATTTTTGGGCTATACAGTTCATGCCATGGTTCTTCATTTTGATTTGTCCATCTTCAACTTTAGACAAGCCTGGTTAAGCTGTTTGACCTCCTGGTTCTTCGTCTTCATCAACGTAGTTTAAATGTCCTAGTGGAGGGGCAGCATTTTAAATAAGAGTACCCAAGTTCATTTCAATCTGGTTTGAGGTCTACATTTCAATTTTTTGTAAAAGGTCTAAGTCCAAGTCCTATTTTCCTTGCCACGGCTTAACAGGAAAGGTTAGGCTGGGTCGCATGAAGCAAAGGCAATTTCCATGGACTTTTTGTTTATGGGAAATGTCCACAGACACAAAGCCCATGGGAAACATAGGCTAAAATCCCATGGCTTGATGCAAAAAACTACGGCTTAAACATTCAAAGCCCATGCAAAAGACATAAGGTAAATAACCCAGGCAAATTTTTGTGGACAAATTGTCTGCGGGAAATCATCCGCAGACAAAAGTCCGTGGGGAATTTGTCTGTAGACACAAAGCCATAGAATGGCCCATAGAAATATAAAGGCCCATCAAAGTCTATGGATAACTTTCAAAATGCCATGGAAAACATTTAACAAGTCCATGGGGATTTATAATGGCCTGGCAGACTAGCCCAGGCAGATAGGACCCGTCGAAATTACAAAGGTAGAGGAGCTACCCGGGAGGGTGTTATAGAAAGAGTAGGCTATAAAGAAGAGAAGGCAAAGCTACAAAAGTTAACGTGGATTCGATAAAGCTAGTAGGGATGAGGACATCCTACGTGGATGTCAAGTTCAGAAAAATAGAGGATAACCACTTATATTAAAAATAAATAGATGCTAACCAAAAGGAACCAAAAAATGAAGTGACCAGCTGAAGGCTCAGCCCAGGGGCCAAACAGGCCAAGTAAGACAAAATAAAATAAAGACAAGGCAGCCAATATGGTCCTAGTAGAATTTTTGACATCAAAAATAGTTATTTCCCTTTCCCAATGAGGGACACGACTGGCCACTTGCAAGGAAAGCGCCAATGAGTCTCCTCTTTTCTTTTTGATATAATTTTGTGACCTTGTTCATTTTGTAGGGATCTTTTTATAGTTTAGTCAGGCGTAGCCCTGCTAAAATTTCTACCTAGATCAAATAAAGATAGTTTTACCTCTTTCTTAGATGGATACCTTGTGTATGTCCTCTGTGTTTGATTTGTGTTCAGTCATTTTCTTTTAATGCTCTCACAGGTCCAAATACCAACACACCAGCTATCTACAAAGCGCCAGTTTGTAGCTTACAGGAGAAGAGTTCCATTTGGGGTGTAGAAATAGAGGAAATCATTTTCAGTATGTATTCCATAGCATCTTGGTGAGTCTTTGTTCTTGTGTTTTCCATAAGAACCTCCTTGTCATTCCCTTGTACCCTGGTCCTTCTGCCAAACCTAAATGTATGCCCATTGTTTTGTTTGATCCTGAGTGTGGATGTGGGAAGGTCGACTTGTTTTGGTGTATCACCTTTTTAAAGTAGGTTGTTTGTTTTCTTATATCTTTCTCCCTTTTCCCCCTAGTTTATCTATATATCTATATTTTGCTCTACCTGAAACAAACCTGATACATCAAAGGGAGATAGGCCTTAACTAGAGACTCTCCTCTCCTACTTCGCCCTCCCATAGGTAAGAGAGGAGTTTCCATGTTGCAAAGAAAAGGTAGGAGTTTAACCTCCTTGCCCCGGGTGCAATTTTCTTGCATCAATAGTTTTTGCATGCCCAATGGGACATCAAGTTTTTTAATGCAGTAGAGTTACAGGATTGATGCTGGTCCTATTACAGCAAATTGAGTTTCTTTAGCATCTAACAACTCCAAGTTTAAATCCGCTAGTTAAGTAGCCTGGTACCATCAAGAAGCACATTTTTGGGTGTGTAAATTCCATCATTTTAAGCTATGGACTCTTTTTTTTTGGCTAGCATGGCTATGATCCTTACCAGCCTTATGGCGATCCTTATCACACCCAATATGGCCAGTCTCAACCCTGCTATGGGCTATATCAACCTTGCGCTAAATCTTCTCAATATGTCACTTCTTCCACTTAGCCCAGTCTCTTTGCCAATCAACCTATTTCTACTTTCAAGCAAGCACTACTAGGATATGAAAAATATGTAATTGATCTTAACTCCAGAAAGGAATGCAGCCAAGAAATTCCTGATCATGTCATCCATCAGGTGAGGAATGTGCTAGATCAGGTTAAGAAAGAATGGGCTCCTATTGAAAGAGTGAATTGGCACATGCTTTCAAATGAGATGCTGGATGTGAGTGGTTTAATTTCATCCATGGAGCAAAAGCTGAGTGTGCATGAGAGGCAGCCTTACCAAGTCTATCAACCTACATACTCACTACCCAAAGCATCATATCAATCATATATAGCCCCTACTCTTGAGCCAAATTGAGTCTATCAAAGTCCATTCCACAATCATGTTGAGGAGAATTTTGAAACATAAAACCTTGTGTTTAAGGCTAATCTTGATAGACAGATCGAATTAGAAAACCTTTAGATGCAACAGTCCATTCTAGTAGTAGGGGGAGTGGAATCAAAATCTTCACTGTCCTCTCACATTGAGATCCCATCAGTGCCAAAGGAAATGTATAGCCCAAATTGCTTGAGCTAGAACAAAGTGGTCGAGTAATGGGACATCAAATAGGAGAAAAACATCATCCAAAATGAAGAAATACAAAATGAGGATGACCTGGCCAAGTGGATTGAGGAACTAGAGAAGAAGATGAGACTGTTGGGCGAAAAAGAGATGGAGCTTTTAGACGTTGCAGACCAGCCAACACCAAAAGGTATCCCTTTCACTAATCCACAAGCTAATTTCAATATTGATGAAGTTTTGGTGAAGTGGAGGGATGAAAATCAAGAAGTTTTGGCCCAGGGTCTGCCCTCTCCTATTTTAGAAAAAGCTCTCCCTTGTGTGCCAAATCTTTCTACCAGATGGAACTTTCTCACTCTAGCTCATCCAATGCATCAATCAGTCCTACCCTCAATCTCGTGCACCTAGCTTTTCAACAGGCCTCTTTTCAGACAGATTTCCCCATGCATGCACAAACTCTCCCAATTATTCCCTAACCTCCTTAGGACTTTAAACATGATCTCCAGATTCCAAGCTGGAAGAAAGAGCATCATGAACCAGTGTAGGACCTTCAAAATGATAAAGTTGCTACCTGATCACAAAAACAAGAGTCTAATCCTAGGACCATGAGCTAGAAGCAAACAGTTAAATCTTGGACCAGCAAGGAGGAAGAGGAGGAAGGTTTTAGTATAACTCTTGAAAAAGAAGAGGCTGCTCCTACCCCTGATAATGATTATGACTTCTAGGAAAGGCTTTTCCAGGAAGATTTAGATAGGTGAATTATAGAATTGGAGTCTAGAGTAGGTCTCCTCAGCAAATGTGTGATGGATGTTTCAGATCAAATGATAGATTCTGTGTCCAAATGCATTCCATCCATACACCTCGAAGAAAATTATCAGGGCTTTCCTGATATGGATTATGCTTAGTTTATGACTGATGTAGAGAACCTCATGATTGTGGCTAAGGAGGAGATCAAACAAGGTGACGTGGAAGAGCATGGACAACCTTTTGTTCATGATTTGAATAATTCTTTTGAAGGTGTTAAGGCAGGCTGTGCTACTCTCTAGGCAGGCTATGAGCTAGTTAAGAATGAAGAAGGCAGCATTGGGTTTCAAACAAGCATGTAAGGAGGTTGCATTTTTCTAGATTTACTCTTTCAGAAGGTTGGTGAATCTAAATATACTTCCTTTGAAATCATCAAGGAGGATGGTCATACAGTGGAACCCGAGCATGAAGCAAAGGAGAGTGAGCCAGTCAATGATGCATATCAGGTGGCTTCTGGTAATGAGCTAGCAACAATTGATTTCTTGGTGAGGAACACCAACATGAAAGACCAATGAGAAGCAAGATTCCAAGAATGAACAGAGTACATATACAATGGAAGCATGTTTGAATCTCCACTCAGGGATAAGCCAATTCAGGTGACAGGTAAAAAGAGCAAGTCACCATTTCTCTTTTCCATTCAGCTACTTGCCTGGCACCATAAGTCTTCTTATCAAGTAGGGGACTTAAGAGGTTTTCCATTTAACCCAAGAGGAAATCAAAAAATTCCTAGTTAGCTATACATAATAGTTTGTTTTAGTTTCTTCTCCTACTTTCCCTAAGTGCAGTTTGCACAATAGTGTTTTTAGCCTTATGTGTTTCCCTTTGCGTGTGGGGTAAAACTTCATGTTTGATTCTTGAATATTTTGGGGGTTGTTGCTAACTTTTGTTATAGCTACATCTGACTCCGTGCCCAATGGAATGTAAGGCAACTGGGTTCTAAGCATAGCAGGCATGCTTCCCTTGTGAGTCGCCAATCTGTTGACCAATTTTTTGCTCACAGGCCAAAATCATTCACCTTCTCCCTTTGATTTTCAAAGAAAATTAGTTTTGGGCTATATATTTCATGCCATGGTTCTTCATTTTGATTTGTCCATCTTCAACTTTAGACAGGCCTGGTTCAGCTATTTGGCCTCTTGGTTCTTCATCTTCATCGGCGTAGTTTAAACATCCTATTAGAGAGGCAACATTTTAAATAAGAGTACCCAAGTTCATTTCAATCTGGTTTG